>BQNB010019602.1:0-63580 GCA_026074375.1 Tanacetum coccineum | reverse complement strand
TAACAACGTAACCCACTATTGAACTTATACTTAACTATTATAACTGAAAACCTATGAATTTCACTCAACCTTTGTGTTGACCCTTTTTAGTATGTTTATCTTAGGAAATTGAGCAACTTATGGTACGGAGTAGCACGGACTTGAAGATGGATAAATTTTTATCATTCAAACTTTATGTTTCTAGATTTTGGGACCTCTCCTTTGTAAAACTGTGATATGATATTGAATAATAACTAAATTTTCTAAAACGTCTCTTTATGAGTCATTTTCTATGATTATGTATGTTGATCCATGAAGTAATACCCCAGATTAGCTTCCGCTGCTATATGTCAAAAAAGGGGGTGTTACATCCTAAGACCTAGACACGTTAATTCTGTCACAATTAAAGCATCCGCATAAAGCATCCTTATTTGCTGATTATAATCTATCTTAGGGATTAAAGCAATGGTGATCTTGTTAAACCCTAGCTCATAAAAACTTTACCCACTTACCGCTTAATGGCAATTTATACACTAATAGTCCACTTGTCCAACTATCTAATGGAATCAGAATGTTACTTGTTGAATTATCTAGGTCACCTGCTAGTCATCACGATCAATAAACCATTGGCAATATCCAATTAACTAGTTACCCCTAAATCATATCCTAGACACAGACTTAAAAGGACAATATTTGTATAACTATGATTCTAGATGTATAGATTACTATATGGAGAGCTATCCTGGACTGTAGATCTACTTGGTCCGCTTTACTAGATCCCGTTGAATGATAGGCCGCATACAAAAGCGCGTAAACAAGTATAAATTGATAAACATAAACAAGCACTCAATGATAAATCAAGAAATCGAGATAAACAAATACCAATATTCAGATCTTCATAATAATGGCTAATACCCGAAGGTATTAGCCTTCGAACGTCATAATAAATACAAGAGTAATTATTTAGCCAAGGTAAACTAACCGAGTTAACGAATGATACCAAAAACTAAACGATTACTAAAGTATATGGAATTACACGATGTCTTCTATAGAATTGATAACATTGCTCGACCTCTTCTGCTCTTTTTCTCTTTTGAAAATCAACTTTTTTGGTTTAGGTATCGAGAATATGATTTAGCACACTTAAAACTTGTTTTTGAGTTTTCTATTTATACGGTCTGGAAGTCGGTTCTATACGGCGTATCTAAGAGTCAGATATGGCTTATTGGGGATTTCTTGGAGTAGGGACCACGCTTAATATCTTTCAGAATATTATATTGATTCCATATCTTGAATACGGCGTATTAAGTCCTCTAGATACGGTATAACACCCTGTGTTTTCAAGTCATTGACGACGTCGATAAATGTACTATTTATTTTTAGTGTTGTACGCGTTTGCTTGTGATTTCATAAATTAAGTTTAAAATCAGCGTAAACAGAGAGAAAATTTGCCGGTTCAATGGTAAACGGGCATAAACAATTAAATGTTTACATCAAGAAGGGTTATATATTATTTTGAGAATAATTACTTAACTTTGTTACATATTATTTTTACTATCGGATACGTAGATGTATATACGTTTCGCGATAAATTGATTGTTAGGCACTCCCGGAATCCACAAAAAAAGAGAGAGATAGAACGCTTCAACAAATACCCACGTTTATACCCAATACCCAAAATTTAGTCAATATTATCATACATAAGCTCTTATAACCGAAATTAAAGAGAAAGAACAAGAAATGCAAGTTGAGACACATTTCCTTGTTTATAGAGAGGGATGTTCTCAACTATTTAGGGGACATCTACCATTCTACCATAGCCTTGACCAAAGACTAAGACCCTTGGCAGGTTAAGAACTTCCTATATGTCTCCTGGACTAACTATCACATGTTACTACTTATTCCATTTCATAAGAAAGGGTTCATAGTACAAAATACTTAACCAAAACAAGGCATTGTTCTCCTTTTTCTCTCCATATCGCTACGGCTCAGAAACTAGTCACCAAACCAAAACCCTATACAAAATTTTTTAAACCAACACTTCTATACACTTCCATTCTTAAAGGTATTCTAAGGTGATCCAAGCAGTGGCTAAACCATATTCAAGTATTAATCAAGTAGAAAGAAGTTAGGGTTCTATTGAGAGAAAAGCTAGAGGATGTCTTTGTGAAGCTTTGGTTTTGTGCTTTAACAAAGGGATTTATCACTTCTTTATCACCATCATCATTCTCATAAGGTCCACTTTAAACCTTTATGCTTTCATTTTATAAGTTTTCATGCATATGTTATTTCTATTTTAGCTTAAATCACCATTTAGGATTTTATCATGAAAATGAGGTTTTCACTTGAAATGAACATATGGGTTACTTTTATATATGTGGTGTTATTACATATATCATGTTAAAAGTGATGGTAAAATATTGCATCAAGTTATTGTGGTGTAAAAAATGATTATGGGGTAATTAGGGTTTTTAATGGTTTACTAATATGTTTCAAGTTAAAGAAAAGAGAGAGAGAGATGGATATGTTAAGACCTAAATTCATAGACATATGTTAATGTGGTATGGTTGCTTAATATAAGAGTATTAAAAGTGAGACCATGTATACATGATTTATGTAGATGAATAACTACATATAAAAACTAGAGATTTATGGATTAGTTATAAAAATTATGGTATATTATGTAAAATAAAAGATTTGAAAATGTTGGGCAATGAACCATTGATGGACAATGGACATAATAAACATTATGGATATATGACATTTATATGATATATAACGGACATATAGAGACTTTTTGTTAAAATACAATATGATAAATAAAAGAAACAAGGTTGAAACTGGACTTATCATCTAGCACAAAAACATCTGTCCCAAATTCGTGTGAAGAATTGAATATCATTTTATGTTTTTATAAGATAATACATTTCACGACGATTCCGAAAAGGTAAGAAACTTGTCAAACGGATTAATAAAACGAAAAATGTAACGTTTAAAAACGAGTATATACGTTATTAAACGGAGTCGTAAACTAAATTTTTATAAACATTTTTATACACATTTTAAACAGCAAAGTGTTGATAATTTTAATAAAATAATACACATTTTTAGGATTCCAAAATGATAAGAATCACACAATTTTTCAATTAATAACGAACGAGTTATGAATTTCGCGAGTTTACGACAATTAATACTTTTATAAAACTATTTTTATAAAAGTTACTATTCATGGCAGAAAGTTATATTTTTGTAAACCTCATAAATATATATAACTTTCAATTACGAGAAACGTCATCGAACGAATCATAGAGATAAAAACGTGAGCTATAACGATAAATTAGACATTTACGGGATTTAAGAACGACAAAAATACGAATTTTTATAAAAACTATGTCATGTCATGAACAGTAAAAAGTTATGTTCTCTGGGGATAAACATTTATAAAAATGTCAAAATATCAATAACCCCGTCATAAATACGAAAAGATGGACATAAGAAACGGAGAATTGGCTTAATTGCGAAAGTTCGCAGTTTTACTAAAGGTTAATTATAAACGTTTTACTTATATAAACACACCTTTTTCCACAAGAGATATATTGTTGGTGAATGAGCTATAGCAGAATATTATGTGGTTATCTAAGTTAATTATATTATAAGAGTTTCATAATGAGGCCTCTCGGATGAGTTTCGACGAGTTGTTGGATTTTCGATTTAAGATGTCCTAAATCCTCGACGTCATGGTCATGACCTCTTTAATTATGATAGCCCGAACGGATAGTACGATGTAACAACTATTAAATTATATAACCCCCCCCCCCAAACTAAAAACCCCTCCCCCCCCCCCCCCCCCCCCACCCCCCACATTATATTCAATGTTGTTAGATTATGTATCTGTACTTATAGACCTTAATTTAATTAGGTTGCATTGATCAATTCGCGTGGCGCATTATTTGTACATTGGCATTACTCACTCAAGGTGAGTTCATAAGCCCCAGTTTCTACATGCTTTTGTTTTTACAAAGGGGGTTGTTTTGGGGTGAAAAACATGCAAGGCTTTACAAATTGGACACAAGTGGTTAAGTTTCATTTTATGTTACGTGTTGCTAGTAGCGATAACACTTCTGAGCCCATTATCATGACTGTAAATGTGAGCAGATCGTATGTTATTAATAGATTCTATGGGGTTTGGACAACCCCGTTTGGGTGATTAGCTATCACTGGACAAACGAACGTATACCATGTCGAAATATCGCTGTTGCGGTTGAACCATCAATACGGGCAATGTGGCTATTAATTTGGTATCTCATACACGTCGAGCTTCATTGTATGAGCTTAGAGCAACGTAATTACATTTATATGATGTCTGAATTTGTTGCATTATCATACACTTGGGAAATCTTGTGGTCCTACAATATATGATTTATCAAACCTATGAAATTCACCAACATTTTTGTTGACGTTTTAAAGCAATGTTTTTCAGGGGATCAATAAGCAAGAGGTACAAGAGATACATTGGTGGTTTTGATTGGGATATCATGCAATAAAGATTTTGTCGCAATACATTTTGTATAACTATGGGCTAGAAATCTTTGTACTTTGAACAAGTGAACAAGTTAAGCTTCGGGCTTATGTAACAAATATTGTGATAAATCCAATGTATCGTTTTCAAACGACTTTTTAGTCGTTCTATATATATCTTGTGTTGTTGATTCATGAAGTAACACGCCCCGGACCCATATTCCGCTGCGACCCAATTTGGGGGTGTTACAGATTGGTATCAAGAGCCAAGGTTATAGAGAACCAGGTCAAATGTTTTTGCTGGACTATAACCGTTTTCAAAAAGTTGTTTTATAACAAGGGGATTACACGGGACATACATATGTGCATACATTCATGCATACACTGCCTGTTGCATTAGTTGGTTGAACTAGATGCATTCATATTTGATATACATGTTAAGATATAAATGTATATTACTATAAGAGTCTTATATTAAGTACTAATATAAGCTATTTTGAATTTTCAGATTCAGTCATGTCAGATTCGGATGAATCAGGGGTTACACACACGGAGGTTTCCAGCCCATTTGAGGATCTATCAGACATCGGATCACCACGAGCCGATGATCATGAGCTACTTGAGCTACCTTACATACCAGAGGACCCATACTTTGAGGCCGCTCTTCAGGCACCACCATCTCCAGATTATGTACCTGGCCCGGAGGAGCCAGGGCATGCACCACCCTCACCTGATTATGTTCCAGGTCCGGAGCATGATGATGACGAGATCGTTGCTGAGGACCAGCCGTATGCTGAGGATGCCTCACCTATTGCACAGTCACCTGATTACATTCCAGAGTCTGATCCTGAGGCTGATCCGGAGGAGGATGGCGATGAGGACCCTGAGGAGGATCCTATCGACTATCCTGCTGATGGAGGAGATGATGGAGACGATGAGATGGACATTGAGGAGGATGAGGATGACGATATGGATATCGAGGCTGATGAGGAGGATGAGGATGACGAGATGGATGTTGAGATTGACGAGGAGGAGCACCTAGCTCCTGCCTACCCAGTAGTTGTTGCTTTACCAGCTACTGCCCCATCTGCAGAGGAGACTGAGCCGTTTGAGACTGATGAGTCTGCGGCCACACCACCACCTCACCCTGCATATCGGATGACAGCTAGGATTTCCATTCCAGAGCCATTACCTGTACCAGCATGGTCTGATTCTGAGGTTGCCAGATTACTTGCTATATCTTCCCCACCAGCATCACCACTATCTCCATGGTCTTCATCACCACCACAGATTCCTTTCCCATTATCACCACCCTCACCTGTATTGACAGCACCACCTCCTAGTCCTATTCGATCATTGGGCTATCGAGCTGCTACGATTCGGATGAGAGCTGAGGCTGCAGCTACTTCTCATTCACTACCATTACCACCACCCTTTATACTCTCCCCTACCAGACCAGATGCACCACCACCCTTGCCTACATCAGCTCCTACTTCATTCCCACCACTATTATTCCCCACTGACAGTCATTAGAGAGGGCAGAACCCAAGTTAAAACCATATGATATACCACCTCGGATGGGATTAGGTATCGCATTGGGTCCCGGGTATGAGGTAGGAGAGAGCTCCGCCGCTGCTGCTGCTAGACCAGCTGGAGGTCTTAGGGCAGATTACGGCTTTGTTGCCACTATGGACAGACTGATCAGACGTGACCCAGAGAGATATGTCGGATATGGGATTACGGATTCATGGGAGGAGATGGTTGAGACATTACCGGGAGCTCCAGTTAGTACCGATACAGAGTTGGGTGCACACATGAGAGAGTTTGAGACTATGGTTAGGCGAGATACAGATGAGATCTACACGAGGTTAGATGACGAGCAGGGACAGAGACAGTTATTGGCCGTCATATGCTATTTAGAGACAGACGTGGACATGCACATACACGTCAGCTCATGGAGACCGAGGCTGGGATGTCTAGAGAGGCTTGGGGACGGGCGATGGATGCTAGCGATCTTGCTCATGGAGGGGTTATTTCACTACGCACCACAGTTCATGCACAGATGTCAGAGATCACAGAGTTACAGTCAGCGGATCGTAGGAGGCAGAGAGCGATGTCAGATTTGCTAGAGACAGACCGCAGGAGGCGTGAGGAGATGAGAGAGTTGAGAGCTGCTGATCGCACTCGACAGCAGCAGCTTATTCAGACCTTGACTGCTATGCAGACACTACAGAGAGAGACGATTCCACTTCAGGGACTGGTCACCACCCTGCAGGAGCAGGTGACAGCCTTACAGGGACAGGTGATGACATTGCAGGGGCAGGTTACTGCCTTACAGGGACAGCAGGGACCCGCTGGGGGTCCTGCACCGCCGGAGCTGCCAGAGGAGGCTGGTAGCAAGAGTAGATAGCTTAGACTTTGTTCATGGCTAGTCGTTTGTATTTAGCTAACTAAGTCCTTACGGGGGTAAAATCCGGTAAGTAAGGCTTAGGGTTATTTTGTTTTTTTTGTTGTAACCTAACATTATGATCATTTGGTATCAAGACAAATCATGTATGTTTTCCAGTTATATATGGAATGGTGGTATTATGTCATGTTAAAATCGAATTTGTGATGAATGAATGTCGATTTGGTTATATCATTATTAATTGCAATTCAATTATACATTTCACTGTGTGATGTGATCTCACTTTAGTTATCATGGATTGTATGTCGTGTCGTTATTGAATTTTATGAAATCTAACGGTTATTGTTTTTTATATGATTTGAAGAAAATGGCACAAAAAAAGACGCCACGAGGTCAACCCGGGCCACGACAACTCCACAGCCCCACCAGCAACCAAAACCATAATGTCACTAATGCCCAACTTCAAGCTATGATTCAACGAAGGTGTCATGTGCGCACTAGCCGCCGTGCGCAACTAGGAATGGCTATCTGATAGCCATTCTTCGGGACTGGTGTCAGGGGATCTGAACGCTTGCTTAGAGAGTGCCACTTCTAGGATTTCTTGAAGTGCAAAACCTCTGTACTTCAAAGAGCACGAGAAGGGGTTGAAAGTTACCCAATGGTTTGAAAAAGAATTGAGACTGTCTTCCGAATAAGCAATGCTCGGGGGAAAGCCAGATCAAATTTTGCCTACTTGTACCCTTTTAGCAGGGTGCACTAACATGGTGGAATTCCCGTTATGACTGAGAGAGAGACATGATGTTGCATACTCGATGACTTAGGTACACCTGAAAGGGACGAAGATGATACTTGATAAGCTAATTGTCCACGAAAAACGAATGAAGAAGCTAGAGGCTGAGTTGTGGAGAGATCTTGAAGGTGATAGGTAATGATGGGTAAATAGCAACATAGAGATAGTTTTCAAGAGCTAGCACTTACTGAGTGTTAGGAATGACACTTCCATGAGGAGGCAGATTAAAATTGAAAGATATGTCGGTGGATACCGACATGATCATGGAAACATAGTGGATTCAAAGCCAAAGACCATGCAGGAGGCGGATAAGCGAAAATGGCCACAGAATTGATGGGACAAGAGAGTCAGTTAATATCATTGCAGAAGACAAGCTGTAAAACAAGAGAAGTTAGAAAACACCTCCCAGAACAACAGAACCAAGATCAACAACAACAAAACTAGAGACAAAACACACCGGAGGGCATACACTGTGGATTCGGGTGATAAGAAACCATATGGGGGGATCTAGACCCCTTGGCCCAAATAGCAATTCACCACCATGGATGGTCTGTGTGCTCCAAGTGCTATAAATCAACAAGTATACGATCACCTCGCCCGTGATTGTAGGGTACGGAAAAGTCAACCAACAATAACAACCAGAAGGGCACCGGATCGGGTCAGAAACCTACTTGTTTTGAGTGTGGAGCTCAGGGACACTTCAAAAAGGAATGTCCAGAGAGACTGAAAGAACAAAAGGCCAACCGTGGTAATCAAGCTGGAATGACAGGGGCTCCGCCGAGTGGTTTGTAAGTGGTTGGAAATGCGGGAGACAAACCTATACACACGTCGTTGAGGGTACGTTTCTCTAAACTACCGCTATAGCTTATATCATTGGTGATTGGGTGCGATCGAAGTTTTGTGTTCTACTACATTTAGCTCCCAAATTGACATCACACATCAACCTTAGACCACCTTTATGATGTCGAGGATAGCAACGGGAGATATCGGGTTAAACACTATACTTAAGGGTTGCACATTAAACTTCCTAAACCACCAATTCAACATAAACTTAATGCCGGTAGAACTTGGTAGTTTTGATGCTATAATCGGTATGGATTGGTTGGCGAAGCACATAAGCGGTTCATTTGCGTGTGCCGAAAGATGTTCGCTTCACCTGGAAAAATAAAAACTTGATCATACACGGGTGTGGAAGTACCCAGGGAATTGTTAACGGATTTAAACATCATTTCTTGCACTAAAACGAGAAGTACATGGAAAAGGGTTTCCTATCTTCTTGGCACATGTCACTACAAAAGAGATTGAAGACAAGTCGGAGAGGAAGCGACTTGAGGACGTACCCATCGTTCAAGACTTTCCTGAAGTATTTCCTGAAGACTTGCCGGGTCTTCCTCCGACTCGACAAGTGGAGTTTCAAATTGATTTGGTACCTGGTGCTGCACCTGTAGCACGGGCACCTTATCGATTGGCGCCTTCCGAAATGAAAGAGTTATCTAGCAACTGGAAGGAAGCTATCCGGACAAAGGCTTTTATAAGGCCAGTTCCTCGCCTGGGCGAGTCCCGGTTGTTTGTCAAGAAGAAGGTCGGGTCATTCCGGATGTGCATTTGATTACAGAGAGATAGACTGAATAAATAACGGTGAAGAACCATTATCCGCTCCCAAGGAATTGATGATCTATTTGATCAGCTCAAGGATCAAGTTTACTCGAGATTGACTTAAGGTCAGGATATCACCAATTGAGGGATTCGAGAAGAAGACATTTGAAGAATTGCCTTCAGAAACCGTAAAACGGGCCTAAGAATTCAATAAATGCCTTTTGTTTTACCGCACTTCCCGCAGCTCGCGACAATGGCCCTTATATCGGGATAGCAACCCCAAACATTCAACAAATATCTATACATAACATAGCAAAAATTCTAACAACCATAACACTCACTCTCATCATCTCAACATTAATCAACACAAATTATAATTTCAAATCAATATTCTAATAAATCAACTAAACCCAAATATCCAAAATTAACCCAAATTACATAACAAACTTAACTATAACTCACCCCCCTATCATCAACAATATTCTCCATCCCCTATATACACCCAACATTAAATTACCACACCAACTACACCCAACTTATTGTTCCAAAAATCTACCCAACAAATTACAATCTTTAAAAAACTATATAAAACTACTGTTATAATCAAAATAACTCAAAACCTATTACAAAGCACACATCATCCTTTTAATTAATAAAAATTTTTCGAAACAACAAGAAGCAGCTATTTCAGCTTGTTTGAAAGCCAAAATTTGAGCCTAGCACCCAAACCATCATATTACCTGCATGAATCGAATATATTCATGCATACTTCGATGCTTCGAAGAAGGGTTTGTCGCCCGATCTGTTGATGAAGAGGAACAAGTGATTTCTTATTGAATCACGACAGTTGAGATCATGAGAAAACTACAACCGTGGATCATGATTTAGAACACGGAGGGCAGTGGTGTTCGCTCTAAAGATCTGGAGAATTAATTTATACGGAACCAAGTGCTACAGCAGTTCACCCGACCCACAAGAGTTTGCAACACATCTTAGATCAAAAAGAGTTGAACATGAGGCAACGCCGATGGTTAGAGTTGCTAAGTGATTACGATTGCGATATTCGTTATCACCCGGGGAAAGCAAATGTCGTTGCTGACGCTTTAAGCAGGAAAGAACGGACACCACAAAGAGTCTCCGAGACCTTAGTCTCATGCCTATTAGTATGGATCTTCCCAAACAGATCTTAATGCTCAAACCGCAGCAGCCGAAAACCCGCAGAACACATTACAAAGTGCTCGACCAGTTGGGGTGAATGTTGGTTGAAAATGCAAAATTTCCAGAAGCTATTAGAGAACAAAAGTTGGCAACCACGTGGGATGGAACCCTGTGCCTAAATGGCAGGAGTTGGTTACCTTGTTATGGCGATTTGCGGACTGTAATCATGCACGAATCCCATAAATCAAAATACTCTATTCATCCGGGTTCCGACAAAATGTACCAAGACATGAAGAAGTTGTATTGGTGGCCCAACATGAAAGCCGACATAGCCACTTATGTTAACAAGTGTTTGACCTGTGCTAAGGTCAAGGCTGAACATCAAAGGCCATCAGGATTGTTGGTAAACTAAGTCCCTGAATGGAGGTGGAGACAACAATCACTCAATGGTATTTGAGTTACTAAGTTCTAGTCGTCTCATGGCTTATGACACAATTTGGGTGATCGCCTTGAAGACTCACTAAATCTGCGATCTTCACACCACGAAGAGAGACGATACCTTTGGATCGCTTTGCAAGATTGTACTTAAAGGAGGTGGTCACGAGGCATGGGATACCCGTCTCAATCATTTGCGATCGTGACCCGAGATTCGCATCTAATTTTTGGAGGTCACTTCAGAGCGCTTTGGGTACAAACTTGGATATGAGTACTGCGTACCATCCCCAAACTTGACGGCTAAGTGACGTGGACTATTCAAAACTCTCGAGGTTATGCTGCGTGCTATGCGAATCGAGTTGGAAAGGGTTGGGTTAACCATTTCGCCATTAGTCGAGTTCTCATTAACAATAGCTATCACCGCTAGCCATTAAGGCGCCACTTTGAAGCACTTTATGGTCCGAAAAAGTGTCGCTCACCTGTTTGTGGGACGAGTAAGTTGGAGAAGCTCAGATACTCGGTCCAAGAGAGATAGAAAAATCAAGAAACCACCGAGGAAATACATTCAGATAAAGCAAAGGATGCAAGATGCTCGTGCTCGCAGAAGAGATTACGGGCTGACTGAGCGTAAAACCAATGAATTCAAAATCGGGGATACAAGTCATGCTTAAGGGTCTGCCTTGGAAAGGGGTCGTAGTTTTGGCAAACGGGGGATAGGTTGCCATAGTATGTTGGAACCTTTTAAGTGATAGAAAGATTAGAGAAGTGGCTTACAAGCTTGAACTTCCAAAAGAGTTGAGCAGAGTTCATAATACAATTCATGTATCTAATCTGAAGAAGTGTCATGCCGACGAACCTTTAGCTGTTCCGTTGGGTGGACTTAATTTGGACGACAAACTTTATTTTGTTGAGGAACCGGTAGAAATAGTGGGCCGTGAAGTTAAACGGTTGAAGCGAAGTCGGATCCCATTAGTCAAGTGACGATGGAATCACGAGGGTCCCTGAGTGCACATGGGAACGTGAAGATCAATTCCATGAAGAAATACCCACACCTCTTCATCCAAGACCGCACCGTCGTCAAGAGTGCATGTAAGCCTTGAGGACAAGGCTCGTTTAACGGGGGAAGTCTATAACACCCTGTGTTTTCAAGTCATTGACGACGTCGATAAATGTACTATTTATTTTTAGTGTTGTACGCGTTTGCTTGTGATTTCATAAATTAAGTTTAAATCGCGTAAACTAAAAATTTGCGTTCAATGTAAACGGGCATCAAACAATTAAATGTTTACATCAAGCAAGGGTTATATAATTATTTTGAGAATAATTATTAACTTTGTTCATATTATTTTTATCGGATACGTAAAGTATATACGTTTCGCGATAAATTGCGTTTAGGCACTCCCGGAACCACAAAAACTTTTCTACGCTTCAACAAATACCCACGTTTATACCCAATACCCAAAATTTAGTCAATATTATCATACATAAGCTCTTATAACCGAAATTAAAGAGAAAGAACAAGAAAATGCAAGTTGAGAACACATTTCCATGTTTTCATGGGATGTTCTCAACTATTAGGGGACATCTACCATTCCTACCATGCCTTGACCAAAGACTAAGACCTTGGCCATTCCTAAGACTTCCTATATGTCTCCTTGACTAACTATACATGTTACTACTTATTCTTTTAGAGAGTAGAAAGGAGTTCTATGGCAACAAATACTTAACCCAAAAAAACAAGCATTGTTCTCCCTTTTTCTCTCCATATGCTACGGCTCAAAAACAAGACCCAACCAAACCCATACAAAAAAAGAGAGAGTGATATATATCCATACTCTTCTATTTTTTTTATTTTTTTTTTTTTTTTTTTTTTTTTTTTTTTTTTTTTTTTTTTTTTTTTTTTTTTTTTTTTTTTTTTTTTTTTTTTTTTTTTATTTTTTTTTTTTTTTTTTTTTTTCTTTTTTTTTTTTTTTTTTTTTTTTTTTTTTTTTTTTTTTTTTTTTTTTTTTTTTTTTTTCTTTTATTTTTCTTTTTTTTTTTTTTACACTTCCTTCCAAGGTATTTAAGGTGATCCAAGCATTGGTAACCATATTCACAGTATTAATCAAAGAAATGAAAGTTAGGGTATCTATTGAGACAAAGCTAGGGTTCTTTGTGCAAGCTTTTGGTTTGGTGATTTAACAACGGGTTTATCACTTATTTATCACCATCATATTACATCATACGGTCCAGTAGTTTAAAAACCTTTATGCTTTCATTTTATAAGTTCTTTTCATGGCATATGTTATTTTATTTTTAGCTTAATTAACCATTTAGGATTTTTATCATGAAAATGAGGTTTTCACTTGAATGAACTATGGGGTTACTTTTAATATCTGTGGTGTTATTACATATATCATTGTTGAAAAGTGATGGTAACACTATTAGAGAGTCAAACGTAATTGTGGTGTACAAATGATTATGGGGTAATTTAGGGTTTTAAATGGTTTACCTAATATGTTTCAACGTTATTAAGAAATATATTC
Organism: Tanacetum coccineum; assembly: GCA_026074375.1. Classification (NCBI taxonomy): domain Eukaryota; kingdom Viridiplantae; phylum Streptophyta; class Magnoliopsida; order Asterales; family Asteraceae; genus Tanacetum; species Tanacetum coccineum. The sequence continues at coordinate 50,172 of BQNB010019602.1, read as the reverse complement.
GGGACATGGTAAGGACTAATATAAAATTGTTAACTGTTTGTCATGTTGTTAATATAAGGGTATAAAAGATGGGAAGACTTGTACACACATGGTTGTATCTAAAATAACTACATATAAAAACTAGAGATTTATGGATTAGTTATAAAAATTATGGTATATTATGTAAAATAAAAGATTTGAAATGTTGGGACAAAAGAACCTTGATGGACCATGGACATAATAAACATATGATATATGACATATATATGATATATAAGGCACATATGAGACTTTTTGTAAAATACAAAATGATAAATAAAGGAAACAAAGGTTGAAAATGGACTTATCATACTAGCACAAACATTCTGTCCAAATTCGTGTAAAAGACATACTCATTTTATATTCTTATAAGATAATACATTTCACGACGATTCCGAAAAGGTAAGAAACTTGTCAAACGGATTAATAACGAAAAAGTTTCGTTTATAAATCGGTGTTATACGGTTAATAAAACGGAGTCGTAAATAAATTTTTTATAAAAATTTTGATAAAAAAACTTAAACAGCGAGTGTTGATATTTTTACTAAATGATAAATTTAGTTAGGATTCCAAAATGATTAAGAATCACAAATTTTTCAAGTAATAACGAAGAGTTATGTATTTGCGAGTTTACTAAAAGACCAATATAATACTTTTATAAATAATATTTTTATAATAGTTACTATTCTTGAAGAAAGTTATATTTTGTAAACTCATAAATATATGAACTTTCAAATACGGAGACGTCCTCGAAAGAATATTAAAAAACGGAGCTATATAAAGAATACTGACATTTGCGGTTTTTACGACGACAATGCGATTTTTATAAAAAAACCTCATGTTCTGTCTATAAAACAGTAAATGTTACTGTTCATCAGGGGAGGAGTAGAAAATTTTATATAAAAATGTCCAGAGATAGAGTATGATAACCAGTCTTAATACGAAATAGGAATGGGTCATAATGAAACGCGAGAATCGGGCTTAAATGCGAAAGTTCGCCAGTGATTACGAACTGTAATTATAAACGTTTTATACTTATTAAACACTTTTTTCCAAAACCATTAGTGGTGGATTGAGCGATATAGAATATTATGTGGTTATCAAAGTACTATATTACTAGGGATGTTTTCATAATGGTGGCCTCTCGGATGGCGTTTCGCACGAGTTGTTGGATTTACGATTTAAAGTGTCTAACTCTGCGAACGCTCATGTCATGGACCTGCTTTTATTCATGACTAGCCCGAAATGATAGTACGATTTATGTAACAAACTATTTATATTTTTATTCATTTTTTGTTAGATTAAGTCCTCACGGTTCTTATACCGACCTTAATTTAATTAGGTTGCATTTGATCAATTCGCGTGGTAGCATTATTTCGTGATACATTGGCATACCTCACTCAAGGTGAGTTATAGGCCCCACGTTTTCTACATGCTTTTGTTATTACAAAGTTTTTTGGGTGTGAAAAACATGCAATGCTTTACAATTGGACACAAGTGGTTGTTAATTTCTTGTTATGATATACATGATGCCTAAGTAGCGATAACCCATATCTGAGCCATTATAGATGAACTGTAACGTTTGTGAGCGGCGAATGTTCTTATCGATCTATTAGAGAGTGATTGAAACCCGTTGGGGATTAGTATCCACTTGGAAAACGTACGTTTATACCATGTCGAATATAAGGTTGCGGGTTTAGAGTTGAGAACATCAACGTGGGCAATGTAGGCCCATTAATTTGGTTATTAATACACGTCGAGCTTCAGTGTCATGTGCTTAGAGCAACGTAATTACATTTATATGATGTCTGCATTTGTTGCATTATCATACACTTGGAAGATATCTTTTGTGGGGTCTACAATATATGATATCAAAAACCTATGAATTCACCCAACATTTTTGTTGACGTTTTAACGCTGTTTTTTCGGGGATCAATAAGCAAGTGGTTACAAGAGATACATTGAGTGGTTTTGATTGGGATATCATGAAAATAAAGATTTTGTCGCAATACATTTTGAATACTATGGGCTAGAATCTTTGTACATCTTGAACATGTGAACAATTTTAAGCTTCGGGGCTTATGTAAACAAATATAGTGATAAATCCAATGTTTCGTATTTCAACCGACTTTTTAGTGTTCTATATATATCTTGTGTTGTTGATTCATGAACAGTAACACACGGCCCGGAACACCATATTCGCTGCGATCCTAATTTGGGGGTATTACTAAGGGCATTGAGGGCTTATTCTCTTTGGTCTTTGGTGAGTGTTAGGATGGGATACGCCGTATCTTCAGATATTGGATACGTAGTCATTGGTCTTCAGATAGTTATCTTCCAAAATAACTTCATTAAGCTCTCAGAATGTGCGCCTTAACTTTTCACATTTACTCCATAATTACTGTAATTTCTCAAATATAAACCGTATTATTAAGTAAACAATTCTTTGATATACTTACAAAATGGGTCTAATAACATGGGATAAATAATAACTGATGCTATAAAACTAGGCGTTATTTGATGTCATCAGAGGTACTCATTTCTGCATACCACAATGGAGAAAGCATATGACAGAGGTAGGGATACTAGTGGTTCATCGTATTCTCCACAGCATTTTCACCCTCCCCCCATCCCCATCCAGACAGGAGACATGTCGAGGATAGGAAAACGTGCAATAAAGTGGCTTCCTTAAAAAATCATTGGGGAATAACAGGAAGGACTGGTCTATAAATTAGATATGACATATGGGCATTTTGTACAGCGCTTAAAATCCTTTAGGAACAAACCGTTTTTAGTATTAATCTATGGCAAGGCCATGCCAGACCTTCTGTTGAATTGGAAACACCAAACCAAGGGGCATATTGGGCCATAAAAAATTACAAACATGGACTCACAAAAGTGGGGATAACAAACCGGGTTCCTTACAGATTAATGAGTTTTCTGTTATGCGCTTGAAGCTTACGAATCATCATCTCATATAAAGAAGAAACAAAAAAGGTGCTACGATTAACGAATAAAATTGTCTATTAAACTATGAAAAAGGAGAGAATGTACTTCTCTTTAAACTCACAGATTAAGACTATTCCCTAGGAAACTTAAGTCAAGATGGTATGGTCCATTTACAGTAAGCAAAGACATGAAAAATTGAAGCAATTGAGCTGTACGATGAAGAAGGAAGTGAATTTATCGATAATAAAAAAACGGGTGAAGCCATATCAAAAGAACTTATTGGACACCAAACAAACGGACGATGATGCAACTATAGATAAGGATGATGGAAAAGTCAGCGTAAGGTAAGTGTGGATCTTCGAGTCTCGCTAAAGACGATAGAATAATAAGAAAAACTTCTTGGGAGGCAATCCCAATTTACGTTTTCCCGCAATTAGGAGTGTCATGTGTGTTTTAATTCTTTAAGTTTTGTTTTATTGTGTTTGAACTATCTTGTAATCATACTTTGCTTGCCGTAATCTCGTTCTTAATTTCTAATAAAAGGTAAGTTTTGTAAATAATAAGTATAGGGGAATTTATCCGCTTTGAGCCAACGTTCAAAGGACCCTTATTGTTAAATAAAATTGTTTAATAATAAATTCGCGTCAGTTGTTGAGTATATGATTGAATTGTCAAATCTCTAGTGTTTTATGGCACCTATTTGTACAGGAAATTAACATATGGAATCAAGTGTAGGAAATTTGTTTTATCAAAAACAATATATTTTCGTTTTCACAAAATGTGGAGTGGCGTCTCACGATTTACTCATGCGACACCGTCACACGACACTGTGACAGGGTACAACAACCTGACGGGTCCTACGCCCAGTGGTCTAAAAACTAAAAGTTTTTATTATTTTTGAAATAATAAAACTTACCCAACATTTAAAAAGAATGTATTCTTTATTGTAAACCTGCTAAAAACCTATGATTTTAACCCAATTCTCTCATCCTTCTATCAAAGGTCGAACCCAATTCCCATCATTGTATATATGTCTTATCGCACATGTATCTTGGTGTATGTGTTGTCTATGTCTCTTTGTTTAAGGTTTTATTTTATGAGAAGAAGCTTAGAAGTTTTTAGAAAGTTTCATTGGATGATTCTTGGAGGAAGATTTAACTAGTTATCGCATGTTTCTTCTCCATTATTAAGCAAACCAGGGGAGTACTAGTTTTTTTCCCTTGTTTTCTTTTCCCTTTATTCGTTCTTACGGGTACTTCTAGAGAACATTAGGGACAGTGTTCAGCTTAAGTGTAGGGGGAAAATAAACCTTAAAAACTATTCTTTCATTTGTCATTTGCTTTGTTCCTTAAAATAATGGATAATATATCAAAACATAGCATAAGAGGTGATTTTTACCCAAATTAAAATTTTTTTTATGACACATACCCATGAACACCAAGTATTAATAGCGTCTCATGGATAGGAATTTATATTACTAGCATAAAAACCCTCAAATTCCACCCCCACAATATGAGGTTCGCCCTTAGATATTATAACTTTAGCTTGTTCAAGTTAAGGAGTGAGCAATCATGTGTGTCTATTTCGTCGTTACGGATGTGTATGCGTGATTTTGTCGCCTTTTCTGAAACATTGGTATCAGTTACTTTAGGATTATGAGAGTGTACCGGTAGCATATTAAATTCTAGAACTTGTTATTGTGATGCATCCCGAGACCACATAATAAGTATTAGGATTTGCTTGATAAGAGGCATTAGGATTAACCCATGTTTTAAACCTGTAATTGTTATTGATGTCACACCGATCCAGCATAAACTATCCCACTCCCTATGCCACCATGGCCTATTATTAGTGCAGGATACTACCTTTGTACAACGCCTCTGAGCCTATATTTTTCACGGTTTTCATAATTTTCTGGTGGATTGTTAGATTATACTGAAGAGCTTGTCACCTTAAAACTCTGTTTACACCTAAAAATCCTTAGCCCTACCTTATATGATTATTCACGTTTAGTATATTATTGTGTATAACCCAAGTTAATTTACTTTTGAGTACACCAGTTTGCTATGTCTTTATTCTTGTAAATATAGTTTTGGGAACGATTGGGATTCATGGTAGTATTTTATTTCATGAAAGAATTAGGGAAGAAACGTTAAGTTCAATACCTACATATGTGTGGCAAATGATCCATGTTATTTTGTATCCACCCAATACGGGTCATTAGTTAGATAGTGAAATATCGAGCATGTAAAAGCTCAAGTGTAGGGGTACGTATTATAAACCCCATGTGATGTATTATGTTATTAAAAAATGAGAAAAGAAAAAGAAAGAGATTGATGTAGATTGATGTAGATTTATGTAGAGTTTGTATATCTTCGTCCGAGTCTTGGCTTAGCAACCAAACCAAAGTGTATTCATGTAAATAATTAGCTAACCCTTCCACTCCAAATTCACCCAAAGCCACCTAAATGTATCCTATCCGTTTCCTTTCCTTTATATGTTAGTTCTTTCACCTAAACCCAGATCCCTTTTAAAAAGACTCTTAGTAGTATGTAAATACTTACATCTAGCGGTGGAGGTTTGATCCTTTACCAAGCCTATGGTAATTTATATACTATGACAGGTAATGAGTGTTGATTTTCTGTTTCCCCCTTATGATATAATTTATTATACACCCGAGTGAAAGAGAGAATCCCAAACACTTATGTGAGGTGCTCGTATTATACTTTTCGGGTGCTTTAATACGAGGTCTAGAGGTTGTGATTGTATAACTATTTTCTCTAAAGAGTAGGTAAAATAACCCTTCATATTGTTATTGTCTAGGTAGAAAAGCTTAATTTGCTTACAGGGACTAACGCAATCCCATGTGTAGGGGTATTTGATTGAAGGGTTGTAATTTTTTATTCTTTTTTTGGGGGCGTTAACCCCTAAATCGATGAGTGTTTATGCCCAATATAGGTAACTTAATCGTTCATTTTCAAGTATTAGCATTTGGAAGACATTTGGAAGAATTACACAGTGACTTGGCTCATTTAGAGATGAAAACGCACCACGTCTACGTACCTACACCACACTTTGCTCCAAGATTTTCTCTACATTGGCTGGAGATGGCATCAACAATATAACGTGACGTGGCCCACGAAGACCAAGACAGCGTCACTATATCTCATCGAGGCGTCAGAGTACAGATCCCTAACATTATCTAGAATACTTCTCCTTTCATCGATGGCCATCATAATTAAAACGTTACGCCGTCGCAATAATTTTCCTATTATATCCAAACCCTCAAATTAGGGTTTTTGAGGGTTTTTGTCTGTAAAACTTTGAATAAAAAAAAGGTATGACCCTAGTTGTTCTTAGCAGCTGTTTGGGATGATTTTAGCGGCCTAAAAACCCTATTGTACTTCCTCCAACCTAATGTTTTAATCAAGTAAAGGTTTATTTAATCATGTATTAGTGTCTATTGTGATTGATTTGATTCATCTGTGTTCTTGCTTTATCATTAACATGCTTGGCTAAACCTCCTATTGTGTTTATTTATGATTATATGAAACCTAGAATGTTGTCTTCGTAGGTTGTTGCTATTTGTGATGGATGTGCATTGTTAGGTCTCTAGAACACAGCTTTTGTCTGGATGTTGTTGAATAGATATCTTGGAAAAGTATAATGATTGTGTAGAAAAGATACCATCGGGTAATAGTCTTTATACTACATTGCTCCCTAATATGGTTGATCCACTCTTAATATATTTCACATGCACTTAGTGTACTCCTAGGGGCCTTGTAATAGTCTTCATATTACACTTAGTGTACTCCTAGGGGCCTTGTAATTCGTTCATGACTTAGGAAATAGTTACACACATCATAAGGGTAACAAAGCAACAACACTAGGAGAAGCAATCTAAGGAGTAATACATGATTAAATAAACACAGTCTTTTATCTTATTATTATCACCATTAGCGTAGTCATTATTTAGTTTAATAGCTAAAACCAATCCTCCTCTTAAATATATGATTTACTTGCATTCCATAAAATATATAAAAACAAAAATAATCTTCATATCAAACCTTTAGAATTCTGTTAGCTGTGGATCAAGCCTTTCACCTATTCCAGAGTGATTGATAAAACCCCCCGAGTTTGCCTATACTATACTTACAACCCATTAGGTGCTCTGCCTAGGAAGTTGTAAAACTTCGTGTAGATGTCCTACGACGACCGCATCACCTATCTTAAAATTTATGTTTTGCTTTAGCATATTAGTTAGTTTCTATGTTTCTCACTTAGTTTCGCAGGTTCTCAAAATAATGAAATGGAATTCGAGGTCTCCTTGACTCTTTTTCATGTGGTAAAAAAGGATTCTGTGAGGGCGTAACCACTTTGGTTACGCCGTAACATATGTATATACGGCATAACCTGCTGTCTTAGTTACGCCAAAACTTTTCCTTAGTCAAAACTTTCAAAATTTTACAAACACATGATTACAGCGTAACCAAAATCATGATTACGCCATAATCCCCTTCTGAAAACCTGAATTTAGTTTGAAACATTTACAAAACCTTGTATAATTAAATGAACTTTGTCAGTTTGTTCTTTAGAAACCTTCACGAGACTTCACTTGTCCACTTGGGCCACCAAGTGGTTTAAATGGCTTGTTGCATATGATAAATGTAACCGTGATTCCTACGAAAGTGAGTTAGGTTTTCTTGTATTATTATATTTTAAACGTTTAATGCTTTTTGTTTGTCTAGTGATTTCAGAGAATACGAATTTTCTCAGGATACGAGAGTCAAGAGATGATCTCTTGCCATTATCATTTGAAGTATAGAGCAATGCTCAGGGGAGTTTATTGTTCTAATTCTACTCTTATAATTTTATTTCCTTAAATGTACAATAGGGAATACTACAAATCATGTGGGGTGGATGGAGATGAGAGAAGTTAGAATTACCACTCTTGGACTATATTTGCCCTTTGATTTTCTTGTTTTTTTTGATATTTTGGCAAATCTAAAAAAAAATTGACGTGTTTTTTATTCATAACTAGAATGAATATATGTTGCGGAGACAATAGTACCCTTTAAATTCAAATTGTGAGGTTTAGTTAAAGATCCATTTTTAATCCCTATTATATAAAAATCACCAAAAAATAGTGTTGTGTCTGGTAGTATTTATAGGCTTTAGAGCTTGACATTGTACATCATTTTAAGAAGGAAACATCTTAGAAAGTAAGCCAAACAGCCTATATGTATATGTTTATCGACTTGTTACACTAACTTGTTGGCCTCCAGTGTAAAACCCTTTGTTGCACTCATTTTTAGTGCAAGATACCCCTAAATCACATTGTCGAGCCAATCCTTATTTAAACCCTAATGTTTATGTATCGTTACACCATTTTGCCTTATTTAACCCTTGTAGTCTATATTTTGCTCGTTTGCCGTTTTAATTCGTTGGCTACTTAAGTCCATGGTTCGGGGAAATGAGTTCAGAAATTTTACACGTTCATGGAAGACCTATCGTTACTAATCTATAATGACCCCCTGTATCATCACTTTTGATATTGTTCATCTTAAGTAGGGGGATATGTATTATATCATATGCTACAGGGGCAATAATAAAAAGATATAAACCTCTGTAGCATATACATGTTGGTTATGTGTTATAAAACCAACAAAGTGTTTAAAATTATAAAGATGGTGCAACTATAAGCTATCTGTGTGCTAAAAATGTAAAGATGATGCAACTATAAGCCATATGTATGATTGTGAAGAATGGAGCTAGTAGCCTATTATTGAAGATCAAATTTTCGGACTTGAATACATGGGCTTATGGATGGACAGAGAGTGAGAGATGGTTATGACAAACTTTGTTTCTTTTAGGATATTTGTTTGTGTTTTGTATTAACACCAATTAATGTGTATCCCATGTCTTATCCTACCCTATATCATTCTCCAATCTAACCTTTGGTTTTGCTCTAATGAGGGAGTGAGCAATTATACATATCATATCCGTCTTTATGAATGTGTATGTGTGGTTTCGTCGCCCTTGTTGGTGTAACACTTTTGGTAAAGATTGCATTTAAAGAATGATTCACCCTGTTAAACCTATGTGTCTCCCTTGTTGCCTTTATGAGCTGTTTAGACCCTAATTCTAGCTGGTGGAGATGTGTGTACCTTCCAAGCCTATGATAGAATACATGCTATGATAGTGCAGTTTAGTGATTACATCGAAAAATGAAACACTTAGACTAGAATGAGAGTTGAGTGATTTTAATCCCCTTTTTCTGTGAGGGTATCGACTTTGATTGTTTTCTAAGCATATGTAAAATTATGAAATCATTTCTCTGACGTTAGTTTAAGGGAATCTTTTTATAAATTATTCTCACAGTTTATCTTGGAGGCAAGTAGAAGTAAAAATGGGGGATTATTTTGATTAACCATCAAATAATTAATACTTTTTTTTAGTATCAAATTACACGTATGCGAAATATGCTTGTAATTATGTTATAAATGTCTGAAAACAATACTTAATCACTTATATTTAGTTTTCAGGAAAAATACGAGCATTGGAGCAAGAGACACAGGATTTGGACATGGAAAATCAAGAAGTGATAGAGAGTAACCCAGGCCAAGTTACGGCGTAGACCCTCCGCTTGGAGATACACTCGTACCAAGATTAACAAAGAAATGATGTCACGCACCCGATTCTACGGCATAAACACTCAATGCATTACTTCTGCTGTAACCAACATTGTTCATAGAGGATGACTTAGCCGAGCTCATTGTGACGCAGTACATCTACGCTGAGTTACGCTGTAATTACAATTTAGCCTGTAAAATGGAACAGCCCACCATAAGCAAGGTTACAGAATAACACTTACATACCAGTTACGCCTCGTAACACTTTCAAGATTATACGTATAAATAATAGCCCTCATTCGGCTCATTACAACATCACCCCACTTTCACCACTCCACCATAGTTCCAAGAGGCGAACACGGCCTCTAAAAGACGAAGAATTCCACCAAGTAGTCCAAGGGAGAATCACTTTACTTGTTTTTAGCTTTAATCATCCGTTCACACACTGTTTGTAGAGACGAGAGAGATATGATTTTCGATCCAATAATGTCGCATTCATTATTCTTATCTTACTGTGATATGATGTGGCTATAGCATCTCTACGTGCTGCCTAGTTATTGAATGGGTTATTGTTTAGAGAGAGAGTTGATGTGTTTGTTAAGTATTGCGCTATTAGATATCCTATTAGTCTATCATGATCCTTGAGTTTTTGATAGTGTTGAGGTTGTGCAGCTAGTTGACTATGGGGTTTAACAGGGCGTACTAGGGTGGTGGGCATCTATCCTATGTAGGAATTTAACTAATTAATGCCTCTATCACATTAAACACTTAATAAGTGCAAGAACTCTTTTAGAGAGGATTAATAAAAAAAAAAAAAATTCTATTTAGAATTATAGACAGGTGTTTTGGGATAGTTTGGGGATTTAATCATGTGGAACTTGGATGCCCTGCCCTCGTGATCTCCTAGGGGAATGGGATCGCAAAAGTTTGTATAAGACAGACCTCAAATTGCCAATTCGGGTCTGTTGATTTTTGGAACCCACTAATAAACAATTATTGACATTGTACAGGAACTACTCAACATAGCATTAGTGTTGTGTGTTAAAAAACACATCTTTTATAACCCGATAAACATTATTAATTGGACTAAAAACATAAAATATGCTTAATATTATTGCAAATATGTTTGGTTTGTATTTTTATGTCTCGCATGTACTAAGGATTAAAAACGTGGACAAAAATAGGGATTTTTAGGCTTGACTCTATCAAGTTTGCTTATTATTTGAAGTCAAGACGAATGTCATTAATATTTCCTCGAGCAGATTGTCATTGAAAGAGCATGGATTATGAGTCCTTACGGATACCTTCCTTGTTAATTGAACCGGCCCAAAACTCCTTAAATAACCGGTTTAAAAATCTATTTGAACCTTATAATAAATCTGGCAGGCCAAAAGAAGGGGTTAAATATAATTTCATTCCATCCTACTATAAGTAAAATGGCATAGCAGAGATGGTTATGGTTAAGTGGTGGGAGGCGTTGAGGCTTGTGAGGACCAGGGTTCGAGTCCCTCTAGTTCAGTTGCATGCAATTCTTTTTTTTATTATTACTAGAACACTTGGCAATGTTGGGGACTAGGTAGCAATTCCATCTGCTGCATACTAGGATACAGGCTGGAAAAGGTGACGTGGCACCATATCATTAGGGGATTGAAGATATTTTAAGCGTGAAAGGACTATACTACCCCTCCCACTTGTGTTATTTATTGGCATCAAATTCCACACAGCTTCATTATTACGCAATTCATCATTCAGTTTTCTTTTGTTTTTTTGAATTTAGAAAAAGTAGTATACTTAGGATAGTTTTAGCTTTTGTATTTTAGCAATTTTTAAAAGTTTTCAAAATCGCTTATTAGATCAGCTGTATTTGTTACTAAGTTTTTTTATGAAATATATGCGGATGGAAAGTGTATGGAAATCACTTGAGCTTATTTACTTTTCTCCTAATCCTCTTTTCTTTTGCTTATTTCTTATTCCTTTGTTTTCAGTTTCCTTGATGTTCGAATAAGCACTTCAATAGCTTATTTCAAAATCAAATGAACCGAGCTTATTTCGGATATGCTTTCTCTATAGCTTATCCGAATAAATAGTTTAGATCTTCTTTAGCAGTTTAATCGAGTATTATTTATTAGCTTATTTGCTCTTTGCTTATTTTACTCTTAGATTTTGAAAACAATAAGCTGTTAAAAGGTGGCTTGTTGCCCAAACTTAGAGTTAGCCTCTTAACAGTTTGATTTGGAATTTTATTATGAGAGGTCTTACTTTTCATCATTAGTTGCTCATCCCTTTTAGCTTATTTAATCTTTTGGTTCTTTCGGTTTAGGCTCAATTCGAAAACTAAGAAAGGGTGCAACGAGTTGGAATAAACTCAGCTTATTTATAAGCTTAGGACACCTTTATTTTTTGAGAGCTGTGGATCTCGAGTTATTTGCTTTATTGGTTTTGATAGATTTTTAAACTTTGTTCACATAGAAAAGTTTGTTTTGGTTAGCTTATTAGCATATTTCTTTTGGTTTCGTTTTAAAAAATAAAAAGTGCCTTAAATCAATTTATGAGATAGTATTTTTGTTTTAAGTAGTATTAGCTTATTATATAACTCCTTATTACTTATTAGATAGCAAAACGTCTTTTCTATATTTCATTTGGTTAACAATTTTTTTTAGATCTAAACATTTTTTAAACTGTTAAAGTTTTTAATGGGCTTGGCCCAACTTTTTTTATTAAAATAGTTTTACAAATTTTCGTTTATACAAGTTTAAGATTAAAACTAATTAAAAGTTTAATTTAGTTTATTAATAATTATGTTTTCTAACCTTTTATTGTTTATTGATGGGGAACGGTCTTTTCTGAGGCATCGGAGTTAAGGGTCTAGTAGGTCTGAGAGATCTTTTTTATTTAAGTTTAAAGCTATAAGCTTCTAAACTTAAATATTGAGTTAGATTATTAGATCGGGTGGTTTTTCGTTCTTTTACGGTTCTTCGACTCGGTTTCACCTCTTTTTCCTTTTCTATACATTAGTGTAGATTTATTTAATTTAATATGTATTTATTTGCTTATTTGATTAATAAGGCTTATGTGAAGTAGGATTAATCATATGCTGTTTAAGTCTAATTGGTGAATAGTGAATGTATAGGATTTAATAAGTGACTAGTGAGTAATACTTTCGAAAAAGTTATGTAGATTAGTGTTGTATTTGTCGTGCGGGCAAAGCCGTTAAGATTAAGTAGGCATATACTAGTAATATATATCTCGAAAAAAAGTTGTTTCAATATTAAGCTTGTTAATTAAAGATCTTAAAACTTCACTACTAAGTATCTATTCGCTTTTAACTTTGACAAGCATATTTTTCTTTATATATTCTTCATCTTTTTAGCTTGCTTGTTAATTAGTATAGTCTAGTTTTTCGCTTTCTTTAGTTTTAATTAAAAACAAAAATTAAAAGAACATTCAAGCTTCAGATACGTAAAAACAATAACTTAGATTTTCAAATTCCTCTCTCGTTGGATACGCATCAGTGAGATAACTATTACTTGTCCTAAGATAACTTTTTTATCTATACGGGGATACTTTTATACTATTACTATTTGAAATTTGGGAATATTCTATATATTACTATTTTTATCGACTCAATTAGTACTGAACTGATTTGTTAGCCATGTTCTCTCTCTCTTGCTTTTCAAATTCAATTACTTCTAGTATTTACTTTTCTAGCTTAGGATTTCAAATCAACTTAAAACCATTTTTATAAACCATGACACATTTCAAATTAGAACTATTACACTTAGCTCTTGGGACGACCTTGGATTTACCAAGTCCTGCACTAAATACGACCGGGTTCTCTGCCTGTCAGTGCGTGTAGACATCAGTAGATGAGTTTTATAAATTTAAAACTTGGCAATTAATTATTTAAAACAATTTACGCATTATAGAGCATATAAAAACAGACAGAGTGGAAAGAGACAAAAATGTTATAAAAATTGTATACATTAAATTTTTATATTATTTCACTAATCACTTCATTTCATCATATAGTAATCATCATGGAACAACCATAACAAATCATTTCGACTGATCAACTTGTCACAAGCAAATGTACCAGGTAATTGGAAAAATGCTAAACAACTTATGGTGCTTCCAAACATCCATGTCCAAAGGAGTGTAAGATTATGGGAGTGATGTAACGTGTTATCATGCGCTGAGCTTTCAACTAACTGCAACTACTGATGTTCCAGCTGTGTATCTTTAGCAGTTCTAGAAGTCAGTTAAGCTAGTTGTCAATGCCAATAAGACTATTCAATTTATGGTAGACAAACAGTAGATCACTTATACTGTATATATGTTCCGTGCCACGCTTAAGCTGCCAGTGGAAACTCCTGCTCATCCATTCATTGCACCAGCAACTCTGAAATTTATCCAACCATTTTTGAAGATTGTCGGCTATCAGGGATTAGTTGACAAAGTGAATGTCTTCTACACAAAGAATCTTGCTTAACCATGGCAGACGATGTTTAAGGTCTTCAACCGCTGTCTTACTTCAAGAACATCAAGTCATGATCAGACAAAGATCAATATTCTTCAGATCTTTCATGATGTGATCAACAGAGTTCATGTTGATTTTGCCAGTCTTTTATGGTGGGATTTTCTACACTGCGTCCAACAGAAGAAAGATGTAATTCAGTATCCTCGGTTTACCATGCTTATTATTGCTGATCTTATGAAAAAGTTTGACTCCATTCCATAGACTTGAAGAGGATTATCATTATATCAAATATGATGTTCCATTGGTAAGTGTGTATACTACTAGGAATGTGACTATCAAAGGGATGTTGATTCTGGATGATTTACTTGCTGATGACATCGTTGGAGATCAGAGAATTAAGGAATTATGCGAAGGAGTTTGTCAGGGTAGTCGTTCTACGATTAGCCACAACTGAATTTGAATCTACCAAGGAGCGAATAGGACACTAGAGCACTAGGAACCGTAACTTGTTCATGATGTTGTTCATAAGAAGAAGGGAAAATGAGCTGCTAGAGAGACATGTTCACCCAAACCATCTCTTAAGATTCATGTTAGATAGCAGAAACCTAATTCCAGTACCCCTATTCCACCTCTAAGTGATGATAGAAAAAGAGATGAAATTCATAAAGCAACTCAGCTAAGCCTCGCTTTACTTAAAACTGCTAAACTTGCTGAAGAACAAGAAAATGTGGCTGCAGTTAAAGAACAATTGCTAAAAGAGGATGTGGAAAAGATTGTATAAGGTAAAGATGAAGAATCATATTCTAGTAAGTTTATTGATTTCGTATTCCTTGATGAAGAAGATTCCGGTACTAGCATAGAGCCCAAGAGTCATAAGGAAAATCCAAAAGAAGTTGATGATGATGAGGAGGAGGAAGAGAAGAAAGACGATAAGAAGAATGATGATGGTGATGATGACAATGATGATCACGATTATCATGCATTGGTCAGAACTCGAAGGACATAGAGAGAGTTCAAAGATTAGGAATAAGAAGATGCAGACACCCATTCCCTCACCCCTTAGATTCCCTAGGAAAGACCTATCTTCAGATAAGGCTATTGCTGAGGAATTAACGGTTTCCGTATCACCTACACCTGCTACCTTATTTCAAAGACGTGTAAAGCTTATTTCTAAGAAATACTCACACATTTTAGTAGCTCTTAGGCGTCAAGGTTTTATGATCAAGCAAATGGAAAAGAAATATGTTACTAACTGTGAATTTCAAGACATTAAATAAAGAGTTGATAAAGTTCTCCAAGACATTGTTCCCAAGACTGATTCAAATGCCACTAATGATTTGATTGATGACAACCTTCCAAGAGTTGTGGCTAATGTGGTCAAAAAGGAGAGAGAAGCTTCAAAAGCTACTGTAACTGCCCTAATTTACAAAGAATTTGATGATCATGTGCCAAAGATAATTGAAGAACTTTTCAAGATTTATATGAAGAACAATGTTATTAATGTTCATCCTACAACAAGTATTTCAACTGATAACAAGGTGCTCTTAACAATCAAACTGTTTTGAAGATGAAAGACGGATCTTCAAAGATCAAGTTGTTGACTAGAGTTATGGGATGTTATTAAGCGAAAGTTTGAAAATTCTTCTGCCGCAGTTAGTTCTTGCAGGGATGATGCCTTTCATAAATGCGATCATGATGAAAATCAAGGTGATGATGGTTCTCCTGAGGGGGAGAAAAGTGCCAAAAGGCATAAGACATCAAAAGGCTCAAAGTCTGCAAAAGGCCCTTCATCACAGCAACCGGTTCAAGGATCCAAAACTTCTGCATCTGAACGTCAACAACAACAAGAATAGGATGCATGGGTTGAGGATACAGTTATTGATGAAGATGAGGTCATTCCTAAAGGTGAAACTCTTAAGCTAATTGAAGAGTTTCAGAATGTCGATAAGCGTATACCTGACTATCTTTGATCATGAAAGAATAGAGGCTACATTAAGAGACATGATGAGTAATCAGTTTAGAGATGCTGAAGAATATGCCTACCATTTGGAACAATCAAAGAACTATATGGAGAATCAGATATGTAGGCAAGAGGACATAAGATGATCAAAACCATATGCTCATGTTTTCTATGGTCCCCAAAGAAATCCGAACGAACCTCCAAGGTATCTGTACAACAAGGATTTATTTTTCTTGAAGAATGGAAATTCTGAGGAGAGGAAGTATGTGCTCTTACTCCACAAGATACACGTTGTTCCATTTCCTAAAGAAGATCTGGAAGAAAAGATGAATCGTTGGGTAAGAAAAGAGTTCGAGACTTTTAACGATGAAGCACAGTTGTTAATTCAATACTGGAAAGATTCATAACACAAGACAATGTACAAGATCAATCACAGAAGAGTTAGAAATAATCCAGAAGAATATTTCTCCAATCACAGGATTGTTGAAGTTGTCAGAGTTACTACTGAACAACAACCCGGGCTTGATTATATGGAATAAATTATCGCGATGAGGAGAAAATTGAGAAATAGATATCTTGTCTGAGGTGACTTCAAGTTATCTAATCAAGAACGATATTGGAAGACAATGTACTATCTTCTCTGACACGAAAGTGATCAAACTACCGTAAAACAAGTTGTGAATATCTTTGATAACGTTCATTCCAGGCACATGTAATCTGGGAGAGAGTAATGACTTTCTGCTGGAAAGAAGCCAGAGCAAGATAAACTTAACCTCATCAAGTTGATATTCCTAGGTATTGAAGCAGGTTGATCCTTACATATATCTGTAGATAAAACCAACCACGGTTAATTTAATTAAACATCAAAGAGATAAAATAGTTAGTGAATTTGGTTGTGATTGTAAGATAGTTTGATGATGCTAGCTAGAAGAGTTTTTAAGGAGGTTAAGCTGAGATCTTTGAGATGAAGTTTCTGAAGAAGGCTTCACTGTTGGGTGAATCAGACCTTGACCATAATGCGAAAGCGTATAAAATAGAAATAACAAAGTGTTTAAGGCATCACCAGTAGATGAGAAGATGTGAGTCATTCGTGAATGAAAGACCAATTCTATCGACGATGAGGCGTCAATAATAATCAACCCTTAAGGGGAAATTGTTAGGTTTAAGAAAAGTGTTTATTATTAATAAAAAAATTGGTCTTGTAATAAATAGTATTGATAATAGTATTTATACCGTAATAAGTTAAGCTTGGTCAAACTTAAGTAAATGTTAACCAAAAAAGACCAAGTTACTCAAAGTAGGAAAAGATAGGAATGTAGGAAACTACTATAAATACCCCCATTAAGATGGGATTAGAAGTTTAGCCATTTTTTTATTCTCCTTCCCTTCCCCCTATTCTTTTTCTTTGTTAATGAAAATTTAAAATGTGTAAAAATACTCTTTAGCCTCCTCTCTCTAATCCTTAACTGATCCTAATGATATCAATGAGAAATCATGACATTATAACAAAAGTTATTTACACGTTGGTAGCTACAAACAGAAACCAGGTTGAAATGAAACGAAAGAGTAGGCGGACGCTCTTAATGCAACCATCTTTCCAAAACAAAATTACAAATGTTTCTTTCACGTTGTTTTGGTTTCTGACGTTTTAATTTGTTTTAAGGATTATATGGGATAGAATAGAGAACATGATTGTGTTCATACGCAATTGAGGTCGCTTAATGATGAAAATTTAAGGTTCTTATTATCTCATTAAGAGAACAACTGGTCGTTATATGTTATCATAATGTGAACATCGTAGTTAATATAGATTACATTAGTAAATATTGTTAGAGTTGGGGTCTGATACAATGCTTCATTTAAACGAAGTTATAAAGGGGGTTGGATTGTAGGAGCTTTTGGAAATTGATTATCCATGGTGAATAAGTATTAATCAGGTTTAACTAACATGGTCTGTAAAATATGGTGTGTTAACGTTCTTAGGCTAATAAGATGATCAAATGTTTAGAGCTAACAAAGCAGATTATGTATAGAATAAATAGGTAAAATGCCCCAAAAAGAAAAGTTATTCAATTTTTCCATTAGACAATCAATTTTGTTGGAGCTTGAAACTAATTTTTCAAAATTAGTTATTTGAACTTTAAATTAGTCGTATAATTAGATGCAGAGTTTGTTAATTCAAACATAGAAACTAATCATATTATAATTGTGCCTTCAAGTTGTAGTGATAAAATTAAAAGCTACAAACGAAATTTAAACACCTCTAAGTTCAATATGTTTTGTAGCTTGGTACGAAGCATTGGAGATATTACGAGTTTGGCCCTAAAGTAGTGCCTACAGGTGAGCATCACAGGAATTGAGAAGGCTCGATAGCGTATGTCGATCACCCATATATGCATCATTCTCATATACACTTGATTAGTTGGCATTTAAATATGAGGTAAACATTGTACTAAAACTTAGATATTTGTATTTTGAAATGTATAAACTATATGAAACATATGATAATTCCTTATAGGTAGTTGCAAGGTGCTTTTATAGAAAGTAGTGGATCTTTGTTGTGGACATAGTCGGAATAAATTTAGTTTTTATTTCGATAGGCCTATTTGATTGCATAGTAAAAGAAGACATCCCTTCAGTTGAGTGTGGGTAGTGTTAAATGTGTTTATTCAGCCAACAAATACTATATAACATTGTAGTGTTTCAATAACTGATAGATTTTATTATAAAGAGTGGATTAGTGCGGTGTGTTTATTTTAACCTTTTTCTATTTGTTGTTTTCAATATTTTTTGTGCTAGGAGAGTTAAGAATAGTACTGGGCATAAATTTCTAGACGAAAATTGATACGCCTTCTACTTTATTTCCCAGCCTTTTATCCTTTTGTCTATACATGTTAGATGTGTGTCTGAAAGTGACAGTGTCATGTTAATCATCGTTAGATCAGCTGTAACCCGACATGGTTTTGGAGATGTGTTTTTACTATCCAAAGTTATGTAATGAGATTAATCTAATTGTTTGCAGTGTAGACAAATTCCGAACATTTAAGAACTCCGACTAATTTAATGACCTATAAGGTAATGCATATAGTGATGCGGAGTTAAGATGTCTCTAGTGTTGGAATTGGTAGTTGGATTAGCCGTTATAGACTAGAAATGTGTGAGCCTTATTGGGGACACATGTTAAACACTTAGAGTGTGTTCGCCCACCTTCACGTAATGTTTTCTTAAGTAAACCTTAAGTCCAAAAATGATCAGATGATCCTTATGCTGTCCTAAAGAGTGAAGCCGACTGGAAGGATCTAGAGACATGTCTAGGTTCATTTGAATGAGATAAGGTGAAGAAAAAGAATTGTAATAAGGTTAAAAGTGAGTTTCCCTGTTGTACCATGAGTAGGACTCAAAGGGTATTTATACCCCTCATTCGTAGCTCATTAAAACGGAGGAGAAAACCCTAAAAACACATCATAGATTCGTTTTCCCTTCTCCCTAAACAGATCTCAGCCGAATACTAAACCTAATTAGAGTTTAGTTGATTTTTGGTTCTCATATATACCTACTATTCAATTTCGGTAAACCCATAAAGGGCTTAGGAAGTGTGATTCGATCTCACCATTGTTCTAGTAGGTGCATAAGTTTTGGTTTACAAGTTCTCAAGCGTGACAACTAAAAGAAATAGGTTTAGGGTTTGTTTAGATGATTTTCGGTTCTAGTTGGCGTAATTCGATAGAACCGAATTCGGTAAATACCCTAGGTCTTTTATCTGATTTTTGGTACAAATTCATTGGGTAGGTTTTGGTACTTAAATCAGATTACTTTGGTATTGAGTTGTTTGGGATACACGTGAGGCTAGGCTAGCATCCGGGCGTACTCGGTTGACGTGTTTGTGTGAGCACTCGTAGAGGTGACATCATAGTCACTTTGTTTCATTAACATTTGATTCATCAAGAGGTTAGGTTTCTTTTTCCCTTTTGTTTATTTATTGTGTGTTAATAATATGTACCAAACATGATCCTTATCTGTTGCGTACTCGTGATTGTTAATGGTTAACAGTTATTAAAATTCCAACAGTGGCATCACGAGCAAACTCGTTTGGTGTTTTATGGGTTACACACATATTAAACACGCTAGGGCTGCATGAAATCTTGATTTATTTATTGTTTTATTATAAAATTATGGCAACGATATGCAATCCTTGCCATAAATAATAAATAAAACACCTAGAATCAATACTAATGTTACTTGATAAAAAGAAGAATAGATTAAAATTAAACGTTAATTAAGCTGCCATGTTATTCTATTCTTGATTTATCTCCGCTTTAAGACTCACACAATCATGCTATATGATGGATGTGGCGATCTAGGTACTTTAGTAGAAAACCTAGTGAGAGTCTTTTGGTTCTTTGATTAGGGAAGACTCTTTTGAGAACTCGAGGCATTATATGATTTACTGCTTTCAATATAAGAGTCTGTCTTCACTTCTACTCTAATTTTCTGTCTGTTTTAATTGCTTATATGTGATATGTCATGTGATGCTTAATATTTGCAAATGGACTTTATGAAACTCTAAAAAAACGGGACTTATACTTATAGAGAAATTTGGAATTGAAACATGTCAGATAGGAGAGAGAGTAGATACGTAAGCACTCATGTGACCAGTTATGTTGTTATTGCGAAACGGGGGTTTTGGGACAAACAAGTCTATATATGGAATTAAAACGATGGAAATTTGATTTTCTTGTGTTAATTTTAGTTTTATCATGTCGTTACTATGGGGTTAAAATGATCTGTAATCTTCTCTTGCCCCACTTACTCTGTTATCGGCATATGAGGACTTTATAGGAACTTACTTGTGTCTTTGGCTGCATGTATTTGTAAGAGTACCAATATAAGGGGTGCTTAATTTATAATTCTTTCCACTATTGGAAAATAATAAAACTAAATGTTAACATAGGGTTCTTAACATATAATAGCATCATTAGTCAATTGGACAGTACGACTCATCCCATTATGGGACAAACTACAAAAGAGAAGTTTTTAATGGGGTTAAGCTAAGGCTACCTCATAAGGTGTAGGTTTTTATTACGGTACCTCCGAGCTGACCTGTTTCTGCTTCTATGTGGTCCAAAATAGGAGCAACCAGAACATTTGACAAAATGATATCTATAACAAAAAGGTTACAAAATTATTTTCTTAGCTTTGTTCTACAAGTCTGTTTTGCATGTTCATGTACTGATTTTGTTCACAATTTATGTGTTACCCCTACTGTGAAATTTTAAGTCTATGCCAGCCATATTAAGAGTACCATGCAATTGGATGACTTCTCTAGTCAGGACACTCAGGGCCTTTCCAATCCCCATGGTGATTTTTTTCCATCTGGTCAGACCTTGATTAACTTTTCGCATGTTCTTTTTCTATGCTGATTTTAAAATTCGAGTAACCTGGAAGACCTCGGACCTGAACCCTGAGGCATAAGATCAGACAAAACATTTATATGACATTACTATATGATTTACTAAAGTCATGTGTCTCATAAAACTAAAAGTTGCTTTTACAATGCAATTAACGCTCATCGCTTACCTCTTGCCCTACTTGTTTACACACTAGTTAGACCTCTGGGTAAACTAGTGGGGAGGTCAAGTGGTCTTAGTCTTAAATTAGTAATTAATTAGGTAGTTAATTCTTTCTAAGAATTTAATTACGAAAAATACTAAATATAAGCAGTATGTTTTGGTTTATTGTGTTATTGCTATGAGATAGAGTGGAGTCTTAAACGTGAGTTTGTTTTTCTTAAAAGACAAACATAGTCTCTTTTCCTGGTAAGAAGGAGTGAGACTCACTCCTATCTCTTCTCATTAGTTGACAAGAATAAGATAGCGTTATAATTGAATTTTCTCCATTATATTTAAACTCACTTTCAATCTTTCATTACCCTTTTCCGGTTCTAAAATCTTTTGAAAGATATATTACTTTTTGTAACTAGAGTACATTTTGTCTATAGCTACCAAAATAATGACGTCTTGCACTTGTCACGATGTATGAGTTTAGGCCGCAACGAGTAAAGAAAATTACTAGCAGGTCTTCTATGTAAATTTTCTTGGACTCGATTCATTCCCTTATAGAGATAGACTCGCTTGTGGTTTAAGGATGATAATTAAGGGAGGAAATGCATGCTAATTTAGTTAAGTTAATGAATACATGATGGTAAGTCCCCATCTACATAAGTAGATCTTCATATACTTTACAACAATTACTAAGTACATTTGATCTACTTGTAAGGTTTCTAGAGAGTAGGAAAAGTAATATTATTCGCTAATGGCTTTCTACTGGTGATGTAACTCTTTCCAATGTTGGACAAAATCCAGTAGGAGCCAGTTTCATTACTGAAAAGACAGTCATGTAATGTTGTCAAATTCAGCGGGAGCTACAGGATTCCTTTCCTTGTGAGTTGCTCATATTATTTCTAGCTTGCTTTGAAATAATTTATTACTTTCCGAATATGAACAACCATTGTTAAGGAATATTGCTTTTTTATTTTATAGATAACTCAGATATCTATAGGAATAAAGTAATCCACTATTCCTTATTTAATTTCATTAATGGTATTGAAATTTTTTTGTATCTATCTATGAATAACTTCATATATTGTTTAAATAATCGAATGCTTGTCGTATGGTATGTCTACGTTGGTAAAGTTTGTGCAGTACACAAGTGGGAGAAATCCTAAGTGTGTGCAAGGAACAACATATAACAATATGATTATTGGTTTCTCTTGACCGCAAGGTGAGAAAGCAAAATAAATCTACTAGGACTTTAACAAAACTCAAAATGTCTGTTTTTCCTTTTATATTTAAAGTCCACGATATTTATATATAGATACTTCAACTTATTGCTATTGATTTGGTCAAAAAATTATGGTTAGATTTATATATCATGAAGAGAATGAAGTATGAAATCTAACTTGAATATTACATGAACTCCAAGAGTTTGCGTCATGATTACTTTAGTTAGTATAATTATGTTTACTTGTTAAGACATAATTATAAAGTCCTTGAATTTGTCAATGACTTATAACATAAAATATGTAGTAACATTGTTTTGTCTTCTTGTTAACACATAAACATAAGGTCCTTGAATGATTCAACAACATATAATGTATACTTGACACTTTTTGTTTTCTTGTAAATACATGATCAAAGAATTCTTGGAATAGTTTTTCTTAATGAGAAAATCACTTAAACTTGGTGTTAATGTAGTATTCAAGAATTTTAAATTATTAGCATGCACTTGGTTTTAAATTTACTTTGTCATTCAGTTTAGATCCGGATCCTACACTTGGTGAGTATTTTAATCAAAGAGAATTAAGTTATCTAGGAATTATGTGGAGTCTCACAATTCCCAATCACTCATAGAATACCACATATTATGTATTAGATGTTCTAATGTGTTGAACAAACTATATTCATATGTGTGATTTTTGATAACTTTTAATTGCTCTACCTCCATCCAAAATCTATCAAGGTTAGAAAATTGGGTGTGTCATGTATACACTCAATATGGTTTCAAGCAAGAAGGTATTCAAGACACTACCTATTTATGGAATGAGACAAATCCCATTATGTCTTCATTAAAGTTCTAAAATTTATTAATATCTTATGAAGCATATTATTAATAAGCTAGAGATG
The DNA here is from genome assembly GCA_026074375.1 of Tanacetum coccineum. NCBI lineage: Eukaryota > Viridiplantae > Streptophyta > Magnoliopsida > Asterales > Asteraceae > Tanacetum > Tanacetum coccineum. Next base: position 26,454 of record BQNB010019602.1, on the reverse strand, counting down.
AGAACCATAAAATGTATTTTGTATGTCCCAAATTAAGATCAATTAATTGTTTCTTAAATGCTTACTATTTGGAGAGTAGTCTCTACTTACAAAAGCGAGTTGGAGCATCTATAGATCTTGAAGATATTCAAGAACAAAATACATAAACTTCTGAATCCACTTGTGAATGTCATACTAAGGATAAACATGCAAATATTGAACCAAAGTACAATGTAACTCACATTTATGAATCCACAAGGATACCTCATCACTTGAGTGATATTTTAATATCAATGCTGAGAGATATAAGTTAGAGGATCATAGTGAACCTGCTAACTACCTAATAAGATAATTATCACAATCTTGGTTTCTGAGAAATATCTTAGAATTATAAATGATAAGATGCAGTCCTTAAAAGACAATCAATGTTTTGAGATTGATTGATCTTTCACCAAACAGTAAAATGTGAGGTAAGAATGAGTTTCTTTTGAAGAAAGGCTCATAAGGACAAGATTGTATACATATTAATGCCTGACTGAAGACAAGATTTTTAATCTTATACTCAAGGCAAATAACTAGTTTAAATATTTCTTTTCTACACACATTAATTATATAAAGATAACTAATTGTCACACATGTTTTCTTGAACCTGAAACATGAAAAAAATTAAGATTTATAACTCTTTCCTTAATGATTACCTTTGCGAGGACGGTGCGTAATCAAGAGGGTTATGAGTCTATGTTTGGGGAAAGTGCAATTAAAGTTTTATATTAACTCTTTTCCATTATGATTACTTTTGGCGAGTACGGTGTGTAAACCAAAAGGTTTATAATTTAAAATAATCTTTATAAAGTATACAAGATAATAGAATCTAAGTGTCGATTGGATCATGCATCTAAGAGCTGAGATCTTAAGTTTAATCACAATATGATTTTTGATTAAATTAGGATAACCCAAGCCCACCTGACATCAAGGCTGGGAGCAAAAGAATTTCCTTATCCTTAAAATTCATGCAGTATAGTGAACCCCTACCCCGTCCCCAAACAAACTAAGCATCTGTTAGCAATCCTAGCTCTAGTAAAGAAACTTCACATTGGTACTTTCGTAAAATAAAACCCACTACCCTTTGAATAGTGCTGATTAAATGAAATCAACATATGCAAAATTAAGGTCCAACACAATGCAATACATCATTAAAAGCAAGTCTTAAAAGATATAATACACTTTGAGATAATTTCACATGGATGGAAACCATGTTGTATTTTTAACTAAGGATCATTCCTGTAATAATAGTATATTGGTGTGTGAGACTGGTTGTTACTTTTGCACTATAGCAAGATGAGCTAACAACAACAGTATCTAATTGAAAGTGTTTAGATGACTAATAACAACTGTATCTAATTGAGAGTGATTTAGATAACTGTTAAAACAAATGTTTACAAATTGTATAAGGCATAGTGTTGTTTGTGTACACACGATGCTAGAGAATAATCAATCCTAGTTAAAGTAGGATTTCATCATTTATGATAAATCTGCTAACTAGATATGCTCAACTAAGAGCATTGTTACAATACACATTAAAGAATGAGAATACTTTACATTTTAAAAAACTGTAAAGATGACTGTCTGAGATAGGTATGTTGTTGACTTCAAATGCCTCATAAAAGGTACTATCACTTTCCATACTATGATTCTTGCAATAGTATGCAAATATATACACGACACTCAACATAGCGTTAAATTCTTCACAATTTATGAATTTGAAACAAGTATTCAGAAAGTCTACTCAGATAACTATTTAGTTTTCTTGTATAGAAAGAGTTAAGAATGTTGGAAACATTGGAGTTCAACTTACTAATTAGTCTCATGCATATCTGTTTTAGTATTTGGATAATTGGGATGAAAGATAATCGTGTCAATAATATACGTAATAATATCCAAACTATAGAAAATTCCAAAACTACCCTTGAGGACAAAGGTAGTAGGAAAAATTTTACAAAAATACTACACGTTTTAACCGGTAAGTGATTACCGGGTCGTTTTACCCTAAGAATTGTGAAATTGAGACTCCGTTCTTATTTGGACAATGATTTGAATTGGTTCGAAGATGATTGATTTCTAAAATCCTAATAGTGAGCAAATAAAGGTACAAATAAAGCTAACTATAAAAAACGAATAACAAGAATTAAGAAAAACGCGACAAATAAGCAAGTAAACTAAAATTAAGCCCTAAATGATTTCCTAAATTATTTCTAATCCTAATTGACTATTTTCAAATAAGAAGCTAAGGAAATTCTAAAACGAGGGCGATTAAAGCTTAAAAATAAAGATAACGAGAACGGGAACGAAATCCCGTTCTTTAAAAAGTGAAATTTCAAAATATTAACCCTACGAAAGAAATTTTTAAACCTAAGCCTAGATTATGATAAAAGAAAATTTTAGAAAAAAGAACTTTTTTTGATTATTTTTGTAATTTTTATGAATTTTTAAAGTTTTAAGAAAGAAAAATTAATTAAAAATATAAAACTAATCCTAAAAATTTTTGAAAAATTACTGAAAGTGTAAAATTGAAAAACTGATTTTATAAAAATTAAAACAGAAAATAAGCAAACGAAATAAGCCCCTAAAATTTGAAAATAAGCTACGGCTTAATATGAGAAAGAGGAAAGGAAAAAGGTGTTAAAAGAAAAGTGTGAGAAGGATATGACGGATGAGCTATTGTAGCATGATGGTTTGTGTATGGGTTTGTGAGGCGTGTGTGTGAAAAGCAAGAGGTCATGGGTTCGAATCCACGGTCTCTTGTTTTGCTTTTTTTTTTAAACTTGTAAAAACAAAGTTGTAGATTATATGAGAATAAGCAAAATTTATAAAAGGAACTTTTTGTAAAACCTACTAAATAAGCCAGAAATTAGCTAAAAGCTTGACAAATTATACTAAAGGCCTAATTAGCTTTTACTTAAACTAACTAACCACAAACTTTGAATTAGCTAAAGTAACAACTAAATATGCTACCAATACCTAAAAACTAACTTAATAAGTAAGTCTAGACTAGAAATGAGCAAAAAGGATAAGCTATAGCTGAAAATTCTAATAAGCACTTATACTAAAACTGGGAACCAAACAGAAAGTTTGAATGATAGCAATTTAGCTACCATAATTTAGTTATCATTCATTTATTCATCGGAGTTTTACAAAAGAGAGATCCCAAAATCTAGAAACATAAAGTTTGAATGATAGCAATTTAGCTATCTTCAAGTCCGTGCAACTCCATGCCAAAAGTTGCTCAATTTCCTGAGATAAACATGCTAAAAATGGTCAACACAAAGGTTGAGTGAAATTCATAGGTTTTCAGTTATAATAGTTGAGTATAAGTTCAATAGTGGGTTACGTTGTTATACACCCATAGTTTGTAATAATTGTAATTGAATTTACAATTATCATGGAAATAATCGAATACAAGTTATAATAGGTGGTAATAATTACAACACATACAATTATCATAGAAAAACAGTATTATTGCCCTAAGTCGTGATATCAATACGTTAACATGGAAATCACCATTGTGACATTGGTTGAGGAACAAATGTCCTCGTAGAAAGGTAACTTGCCAAAGTTACCCATTATACTCAAATATAGTTCTATTGGTACCAGAAAGTATAGGTACACCAACGGGAGTCGTCACACCCCGATAGATCTATCTATAATATTCGCGTTCACTCGCAAGTGACTAATGGTTCATGATTAAGAAATATTGGCAGTGGAAGGTACTTAGGCAATAATATATCTGGCATATAGTTGGAAAAACACTTGTATTCATGGTTTAAGCATGTATCCCCATTGCGGGTTTATAAAGTATTCAAAAGATTTAAAATGTGAGGCTATGAACTCACCTTAACAGGGGAAATCTGATTGATGGCAAAAGCATATCAAATGAAATGCGTCCGTATGGTAGTACGATGTTATCTACCCGGGCGAGGAAGTTCAATATATCAAGTGAAAGTAACAGCTACGTCACGCAACCTGGGCTAATATGTCAAGTCTTAGTTTGATTGTTTATATTTCAAAACTTCATGAAGTTAAATCATACATATTACTTTGAATTAGTAATTTATGGAAATATTGTATCACTGTTCGGGCTATCATAATTCAGAGGTCATGTAGTAAACATTTGAGGAGCTAGGACACTTTAAATCGTAAATCCAGAAACTCGTCAAAACGTATACCCAAATGAAACCCCTCACATGAAATTCCCTAGTAACGTGATGTTGTTTTATAATACGTCGATTGATGATTAATAATGATAAATGTGTCGGGTTTCTTGTCTAAAATCAATGTTTATAAAATTAATATATAATTTTTATAACTAATATAAATTTTTTTAATTTTATACCTTTAAGTTGCAAAATGGCAATATATACCCTTGGTTTATAAACTTTTACAAGTTTAGTCCTTTATATAATAAGTATATATATTATATTCTTATAATTATATATATATATTATATATTATATTAAACCTTTAACATTTGAAACTTGGCAAGATAGGTCCTTATAGTTATAACTTTAAGAATATGACATTTTCTAGCCCTCTAGTTATTAATTTCTAAATATATATACAATATAACCCTTGCATGGGATTTATTGCAATACATAGTCATAAAACCATAATAATGATATTTTTGAAATCCAAGAGAGTTTTGCATCTTATGGCTTATTAGAATAAGCTAAAATAAGTAGAGTTTACGAGCTTATAGCTTATGAAAAGGGCTTGTGATTGAAAAAAAAACCAAAACGGGTACGTTTTAGGGTTTTAAAACAATTCGAATGGGTTTGATGTTTAAGGCTCTTAACAAAGAGTTCCTTCATTTTCTAATAGAGATTATGAACAACCTAAAACAGTAGCAAAGCTTATAGGACGAGTAGAAAAAGCTTTCAACTTGAAATGGGTTCAAAATGGAGGTTTTTGGTTTGTGTAGCTTAGAGACGAGTTCTATGGCTTTTTCCTTGGAATCCTTGGTTTCTAAACTCACCTTGGGACTTCTATACTTCTTCTAGTGCAAGGCTAGAGCAAATTTTTGAGGTGGAGAAGTGTTTTTGGAATGAATGAAAGTGTGTGTTTTGGTTTGACTATTTATAGGCAAGAACTAACTTGGTGCCCAAGTTCTAGCTTGATGTGGTGGCTTAGTTATAGATTAGTGATTCATGGCAGCTACTAGGGTGACTAAGGAAGGCTAAGGAGTGACTATTGTGAGCTAGAGTGATAGCATAGCAACCGTGAGGGAGATGGAGAAGTTTAGGGGTGATGATAGGGGTTTTGGGGACCTTGTTGGTAAAGTTGGGTGACAGGGGGTGATGGAGGTGGCTGGGAAGTGCTTGGAGGGATGGTGAATTTGGTGGTAAGGTCATGGTGATGAAGGTGGTGGTGAGTCATGGAGGAGCTTGAGGTGTTTATTTAGTTTATACATGGCTGTTTTTGGACAGCCAACATCAGTCCCGGTAATTTGGTTGCCATTTACAAACCGTAATTCCGATCAACCTCAAACCAGTGAGCATGGTTAGATATTTGAGTCCTCTACAACTTTTAGTTTTACATATTCTGGGCGTTTTACATATACCAAAAATCTAGTATTAACAGCATTTTACTACAGGTGTGCAGAAATTTGCGCCACCCTTTTGCTCCATTTCGGCAATAACTAACTCATCGGCGTCGAATCAGGGTGATTCAATCTGCAAAATGATCACAAGACATAGGGCTACAACCTAGTGTTTTTACTTAATACCCATAACCTACTGATTTTTCCCAGATCTTATGTTTTATTAACAGATCAAATTCTGAAAACTATGAACTAGTTTAAGGTGTAATGGGTTTGCTATGGTTTTATGATTTTGGTTTAAGGTTAGATGAATTAGGGTTTAGAATGATTTAGGGATTAGGTTTAGGGTTTAAGAGTTGTGCATTAGGTGTTTGTACCTTGTGTTACAGTGGTGGTAAGATATAAACATGATTTAGGAGGTAAAATGACCTAGTTTGTATTTCATGCACAATTAACTTGTACATTAAGCTTTAGAAGGTTATACTAGGGTTTAGGAGGGAAAAGATATTCAAAAGTTTGACATTGTAACTTGTACACATGCTTTGAACATTTGTATACTTGTTTTGACATGTAATTAGGGTTTTTGGAATAAATGTTAACGTATAATGCTTGTTTTAGAATAACGTTGTAAATGGTACGTTAAATAAAAATGATATTTAAACATAGACTTGACATATTAGGATGTTTACATGATGTAAACATAGTTGTAGTTGGCATTGGTTGTTGCGTGAGCTCGTTTAGTTTGTATGTAAGTTACGTTATACAATAGATGGACTAAAGCAAAAAAATATTCCCATGAAAATGGTTGCTTCTAATTTAATAGATGAATAATTGCATAGAAGAAAAATTGTGGGTTGTTATAGTCTCCCTCCCTTGAAAGAAATCTCGTCTCGAGATTTAGTTGGATGCCAGGAGTGATGTTTGAAAACAGATGTGGATACTTGGCACAAATTTCATTTCGCGTTCCACATAAATTCTGGTCCTCTTTTAGAGTTCCATCTTACTTGATATAGGGATACGACTTTGCTTGGTTGTTTGACTTCTGGTCCATGTTTTCTAGTTGGTTCTTTCACAAAAATTAAGTTTTATCTTCGAGGCTGAAGTTCTTTCGTTGGAATAATGAGGGATTCGTCAGATAGGCATTTCTTTAAATTAGAAACGTGGAAGGTATTGTGGACATTACTGAGTTCTTCAGAAAGCTCAAGTTTGTATGCCACTGGGCTAATCCTATCAAGGATTTTAAATGGTCTAATGTACCGAGGGTTAAGCTTTCCTCGCTTTCCAAATCGGATGACACTTTTTTGAGGTGACACTTTTAACATAACGCGATCTCCAACTTGAAATTCTAAAGGCTTTCGCCTTATACTGGTGTAATTTCTTTGTCGGTCTCTTGCAGCTTGCAAGCGTTGTCGGATTTGTACTATCTTTTTGATGGTTTCATGGATTATTTCTGGTCCGGTTAGTTGGACATCTCCAACTTTGGCCCAGTAAACAGGTGATCGGCACTTTCGACCATAAAGTGCCTCGAATGGTGCTGCCTTAATACTGGCATGGTAACTGTTAATGCAGGAAGATTCTACCAGTGGTAAGTGTCTCTTCCATCCTTTTCCAAAATCTATCGCGCAAGTACGTAGCATATCCTCGAGAGTTTGAATAGTCCTCTTGCTTTGTCTGTCAGCCTGCGGATGGTATGAATGTGGAATCACTTTGGTATGGGTCTCAATTCCCTGATGACGGCTAAACTTGCCGGCGGATTGTCCTAGGATGTCTAACGATGCGTCTTCATCTTTTCGGCTTAAGATTTGGTATAAGATGATGTCGACTTTATAGTAAGATGGCATAATGGTTTACTTGGTTATTATGATTATTAGTTTGGTTCCTCATGATAAATATGCACACAAAACTTGATAAAATTTATAGAATTGTTTCTTGACAATAAGTTTTTAGGGTGACTATTCTCAGCATGGCATGGTCCTTCCTGAATTATACATAGGTGATCAGGCCATGTATAATTGAGGATTAACGATGCGGTGCTTATTTTCGTCAAAATAGTGTTATAATTTCATAATATTTATGGGAGTGCCTTATATGAATAAGTATAGAATTTAAGTAAATTTGACGAAATTTTTTTCACAACACATTGATTTGATAGATAACTTGAAATTTATTCGCACAGTACAACGAGAATTCCTAAAGAAAATAGATCATAAGATAGTTCCAACTTTAAGTTCACTAGGCAAGGAGAGAAGATTTTGTCTTTACGCATTGATATCGACTTTCATGTTGTTGGGGTCTTGATCCGATTTCTCCTCCTCCTAAAGCATACATCATCACGTGCTTCAGTTTATCTCCTAGCTTGGTTTCCATTGGTTTCGATTATTTACTCTGGACAATCACTCTTGGTTGTGCCCTGGAATTTCCGCACATTTATAGCAAGTAATGATTCCTTTGATTGTAGTAGTAGAGGACTCTCTAAGTCTCGAGTCAAGTGGCCAACTCTCTTGCAGTTTACGTTTTTTACTGTACACTGGCCATTGTGATGAAATTTGCATTTATTGCACAATGGAAGAGTCCCAAGATAGACTTTCTTGTTGCTTGGATTAGTAGTCTGTGCTCTAAGCACCTTATGCTCTTTGTATTGTTGACTCGAGCCTCCATTGTGGTTACCTTCCAGTTTCCTCTTGTTGCTAGCATTCCCTGCTACCTTCTTTTCCTGTTGTTTAGTCTGGCTTATTGATTCTTGAGCCATACGGGTCTTAGTCTCATAGATGGCAATAGTCTCAATAGCATTAGCCACTCGTTGGGCTACAATCTGCTCAATTTACTCAACGCTCATTCCTTGATTTTTGCAGTTGTCATTGTTCTTCAAAATTAAAAGAGTGATAAAATTAGTTTAGTTATCTAAGTCGTGCTCCAAAGATGAAATGTTGCAAGATGATGTATGGTATGGGTGATCTAACATGAGTCTCAGTGTCTCTAGGCGGTGAAATCTTTTCGGGAGGAAAGAAATGTCGAGAATCAAACATTGGTGATAGTGATAACACTGGAGATGGAGGCAAAATAGTCGGTGGAGCAATAGGAGCTTGTGGTGGAATAGGTAATTCATTATCAGTAGCATCATATGCTTGCATGACCTTCATATATGGGTCATCATAAAAAGGTGAGAGTGGAATAGGTGATTCAACAGGAGTCTCAGTGTCTTTAGGTGGTGAAATATCCTCGGGAGGAAAGAAATCTCAGGAATAGTTCGGTGAAGTCGGGGTATAGTTAGGAGCATTTGTAGAGGAAAAAGCATCCTCCATATCGTAATCAGAAGGGATAGAAGGGTGGGTGTATGAAGACATGACTGTATAACAACCCAGTGGAAATAACATAAGTTATTTATATATAATATAATAGTAGTGTATTATCTGCCATGGAAATTTCTTACACATACTATTCTGGAAACTGCAGTGGCACGGAGGACTTTCTTGGATGGAAAAAGTAGTTATAGTTTAGGTTTTACCCTTGTTCTCTATAACCATGAGCTCTGATACCAATCTGTAACACCCCCATTTTTGACATATAGCAGCGGAAGCTAATCTGGGGTATTACTTCATGGATCAACAGACATAATCATAGAAAACGACTCAAAAGAGACGTTTTGGAAAATTTAGTTATCATTCAATATCATATCAGAGTTTTACAAAGGAGGTCCCAAAATCTAGAAACATAAAGTTTGAATGATAACAGTTTAGCCATCTTCAAGTCCGTGCCACTCCGTGCCATAGGTTGCTCAATTACCTGAGATAAACATGCTAAAAGGGTCAACACAAAGGTTGAGTGAAATTCATAGGTTTTCAGTTATAATAGTTGAGTACAAGTTCAATAGTGGGTTACGTTGTTATACACCCATAAGTGTAATAATTGCAATGAGTACAATTATTATGGAAAACAATATTATCATGGAAAACAGTATTATTATGGAAAACAGTATTACCGGGAGCCTCTATCCGAAGACATCCTGGGAGCTACTACCCAAAGAGATACTGGGAGCTACTACCCAAAGGGATACTGGGAGCTATTACCCAAAGAGATACTGGGAGCTATTACCTAAAGAGAGACTGGGATGTCTTATGGGAAAATGGAGGTAACTTAGGCAATAATATATCAGGATAGCATATAGTTGGAAAAACACTTGCATTCATGGTTTAAGCATGTATCCCCTTCGCGGTTTATAAAGTATTCAAAAGATTTAAAATGCGAGTCTATAAACTCACGGTAATGGAACCATATCACATATCAAAGATCACTTGTGTTTAATTTGTATAAGACAAGAATGTATCTCCCCTAAAAAGATTTATAAAATAGTAAAGAAGTAAAAGAGGGGTTTTGAATTCACAATATGGGTTTTAAGTACTTGAGTATATAAAAACAATTGAGCATGTATCTCCTTATGGGATTTAGAAAACATGTAAAGGTGGGACTACGAGCTCACCTTAACGGTACAGGGAAATCTGATTGATGGCAAAAGTATATCAAGTTAAAGTAACGGCTTTGTCACGCAACCTAAAGTAATATGTCAAGTCTTAGTGTGATAGTTTATGTTTCAAAACTTCATAAAGTTTAACGTATATCTTTGATTTATTAAATTATAGAAATATTGTATCGCTGTTCGGGCTATCATAATCCAGAGGCCATGTAGTATCGTTTGAGGAGCCAGGGCACTTTAAATCGTAAACCCAGCAAACTCGTCAAAACGAAAACTCAAATGAAACCCTTCATATGAAATTTCCTAGTAACGTGATACGATAAGATTTTAAGTTTCTTCAAAAGTTAGTTGATGATAATTTATGTTAAATATATAATGAAATAATGCGTCGATTTATGATTAATAACGATAAATGTGTCGGGTTTTAATAAAATCGAGTTTTATAATATTCATATATATTTTTATAATTTAGGACCCTGGAGAATATGAAAATGAAAGTTTATACCCTTGACTTTAAAAGATGGGAAAACAGCCCTTATAGTTATAAGTTTGGGAAAATTATATTTTCAGCCCCTCTAGTTTATAATTTTAGAAATTTACCCTTTATACCCTTGGTATATAAATATTTGCAAAATTAGTCCTTTTTATATAACTTTTTACAAAATCAACCCCTATTTTTGAGAATTGGCAAAACAAGTCCTTGTGATCTAACTTCATTATTTTTACCAAAACAGTCCTTGTAGTATTAGGTTTAGAAAAGTTACAATATATATCCCTACGTATGAAAATCGATTTTAAACTTAGTCCAAAATCATAAATCTTGATCTTTTTGGATTCCAATTTTAATAATAGCTTATGGCTTATGATTATAAGCTAAAATAAGTTAGGATTAAAAGCTTTAACAAGCTTATGGATTGTTAAATGAGCTTATGAGCTCGATGTACCCAAAATGGGCATGTTTGTGTTCAAAACCCTACCCTGATAGGTTAGGGTTTATAGAATTTGATTTAAAGTTTATAAGAGTGATATGTGAGCTTATTGAAACAGCTTATAGGGATGTTAGGGGCTTAAAGCTTATAAGGTCTTATAAAAATGGAGTTTGAATAGAATTAGGGTTTTAAGGGCTGCGTTTGGTTTTTAGGAAATCATATGTTTAGGTTTAGGGCCTTAAGGCTTATCAAATGAGTTTATATAGATGTTTAGAGGCTACATAGGAACATGTAAACTCAAGTTATCTCATAAAATGAATTTGAAAGGATTATGAGCTTAATTGGGTCAAGTAGGGTTCGGTTTGGTTTATAGAATTCAAAACTAGTTTTTATATCTTGTATAAGAGGTTAAGTCAAGAGTATATATAAGCTAGAACAGATCATGAGTTTATAGAATAAGTATAAAGCTTACTAGAGCTTGAGATGTGATGGAATGGGTCGAAATGGATCAAAATGGAATCCGAAACCTTATGGGTTGAATTTAGAGCTTCTTCTCCTTATCCCTTGCTTCCAAAACAGCTTATACCTTCTCCTTGGCTTCCTTAGAACTCAGCTAGGATTATTTGAGTGTGTGTTTGATGTTTGAGTGTGAGTTTGAAGGCATGGGAGGTCTCGGCTTATATAGTGGTGCAAAAGGCTTGGGGACCAAGTTTATTTCTTGGAGTGGGGAGCAAGGGCCTTGAAGTGGTGGTCAAGGAGTAGTAGGGGTGAGTAAGAAGGACTAGAGACTAGTGTGGAGAGGTGGCAAGGTGTGGAGAGGGCACAGTTTGCATAGTAGTGATGAGATTCTTGGTTTGTTTGGGCTCCAAGGGTTGATGGTATATGCTTAATTACACATACCATTTTCCATTAAAACCGGACTTAAATGACCAAAAATGTACCAAAAATACATTGTATTTGTATGTTTTCATTTATATTGTGAAGTAAATGGATATCCGACAAAAGGACAGAAAATCAAGCCAAAAATGACAAAACCGAGCACGGAATGGAAGAGCATGAAAAAGACAAAGTCAAATCAAAGTCAAAGTCCAAAAATTCAAAGCCAAGTCAAAGTCAAGGTCAACCCCAGCAAAGTTAAAGGTCAAAGTCAAAGCCGAAACCGAAGAAATATTAAATGGGGTCACCCATACCCATCTAATGGGCCGGGTCGACCCATTTAAACATTACATAAAGACCAAAAAGGCCCATTATCATTTTCTATTACAACTGGCCCAAATGCCAATCCAAAGGCCCAATCCTTTTGATCTTAATGCCTGTTAACCAATTTCCCTTAACCCCTAACTGCAGTTGGTTCTCCAAGGACTAACTTTGCAAACTCACCATACACCTTGGAGGACCTTTCTTGCCAAATCAGCAAAATTGTATCACTACAAGGACCACCAGTGTAATAAAACTATACACCTTGGATGGTCAAAATTGCCAACTCTTCAAACCATTACCCTGCACCCAAAACAAATAAACCCCCTTTCCTGCCAAATCCCTGCCATCTCCCCTGTCTCTCTCCTTACCTCGTTCATTGTTCACCCACAACAAAACTATCGCTCTCACTATCCCCACCTCACAAAACAACAATTGCCACCTTGACAATCCCTTGACATCTAATTGGACAAACGAAATTAAGGGTTATGATGAAGGGATTGGGCACCAAGAAAGATTAATGGCTGAGATTGGCTTTGGAATCTCTCTCATACAAGAAACACAAGCTGCTCTCCCCCTCAGTAAACAAGTACACTTCAAGACTTGAAGTTATAGAGCTTTTAGTATAAATAGGCTAGTCTAGCTTATTTTCTTTTTTTGTCGAATTTGTTAAGTCCAATCTTTGTATTAACAATTTGTACCATTTTTAATACTGTCTTTTTAATACACTGTCATTTAAATTTCAGCCTTGTAATCTTTTTTTCAAGTTAATGCAAATTTAAGTGTTTTCCTTTAAATTATTATCATTTACTTATTTGTCTTTAAATACTATTTTATAAGCCTTTGTATAAGCCTTTTAAGTCATTGAAAGCTTATATTAAAGTGTGTTTAATTTTCTCTCAAAAAATCAAAAAATAATAAAAAAATCAAAAACTATCAAAGAAAGCAAAGAGCAAGGTATATTTTGGATGAACTTGGTTTAGAGCTTCTTGGGAAGCATATATGATTGGTTTTTAAGCTGTTGAGAGCTTATTTTCTTGCCATAAGCTTTGGACTCTTGTAAGTTCTCTTTTTCATATTTTGCTTAATTTACTATAGCAGTGCTTATTTATGCTTATTTCTTGCTTCTTTATGCTTGTTTAAGTTACTTTATGCTTATGTGTCTTTATTTATTGCTTTGATGTTATTTATTTAAGTTTCTCTTCGAATCTGTCCATTTTTGCCTTTTACTGCTTATTGCTTATCTGTCTATTTAAGTGCTTATTGATTGTTGCTTATTTATTAGTTTTGCTTAACTTTGATATCTTGTTATCTGTCTTTAAGTTTCCTTGCTTAAATCTTAGTTAAACAGTTTAAATTTGTATTCTAAAAGTTTAAAGGGGTGTTTGGCATAAAGGGAAAAGTGGGTCATATTGGTTCAAAAAAATCTTTTGGGTCATTTGGCCACTTTTGGCAAGCTGTTTTTAAGTCTTTTTAATCTGTTTTTAAAGTTGTTTAGTTTTAAAAGTTTGTTTTTGAGTTTTCCTAATTGGCCTTCAAAATTGTTGGTTCAAAACAGTTTCTATAAGTGCTTATTTGGTTAGGTGTTCAAAACCAGGTTTTAAGAACTGTTTTTGTGTCCTTTTTAGTGTCAAAATAGAGTAGTGTAATTGTGTTCAGGTTACCTTTTTTCAAATCTATTTTCTAGCTTATTCTTGATTTCAAACTCATTTTTAATTGATGATAATTGTTCTTTGAGGTTCATATTTTGTCTGTTTTAAGATCCAAACTTCATAAGGTTCTGTTTGCACCACTGATTTTAAGCTCAAAAATAGCATTTTTCTCTTTTCAAACTCTAAAAATAAATTGTGAATCAATTGGAAAAACCAAAAAAAATATTGATTTTTATTGCATGTACACTTGTTCTTCTTCTAATCTCGTTGGTAATTCTTCTTCTAATCCAACTATCACAAACCCAAAACGTCGTAACCGTAGATGTTCAAAACAACCTTTTTCTCTTAAAGAATCTCTCGTAGTTACGATGGCCGATCAACGTACTATGGCGGAATTGCTCCGTGCACCCATCGAGGGTTATGCGGAGGCAATCGTGGTTCCTCCAATTCTTGCTGAGCATTTCGAGCTCAAGCATAGTCTCATTAATATGATGACTTCGGACCAATTCTTCAGACTTGAGAAAGACAATCCTCATGATCACATTCGTTGGTTTAACAAAATAACTTCCACAACCAAATACAAGGATGTGCCGAACTCGGCGATTAAGATTATGCTTTTTCCTTTCTCTTTTGCGGGGGCAACCCGTCGTTGACTCGAAAAAGAACCCCCTCGTTCTATTCTCACTTGGGAGGATCTCGTGTCCAAATTCATTAACGAATTCTTTCCCCCCTCAAGAACGACAAATCTCCGAAATGAAATTTCTAATTTTCAACAACGGTTTGATGAATCGTTTCATGAGGCATGGGATCGATACAAAGATATCCTTCATGCTTGTCCTCATCATGGTTTCACCGAATTACACCAACTTGATACTTTCTACAATGCCTTGAACCCGGCCGATCAAGATTCTTTGAATTCTGCCGCCGGTGGCAATCTTTTGGAAAGAAGTACTCAAGATGTGTTGACAATTATCGATAACAAATCTAAAGTCCGCTATTCACGAAACAAATCGATTGTTTCTCAAGTGAAATCAAGTGATGGTAATTCTTCTTCTTCTGATATAGCCAAACTTACTCATGTAGTAAATTAGCAAATGAGTGCTGTGACTACCGCTATGACGGCTATTCTTAAACAATTTCAAGCAACCCCACCTCCAGCTTCTGTAAAAGCTGTTGAGGAGATTTGTGTTACGTGCGGTGGTGCTCATCCTTACTATCAGTGTCTCGTCGTCGATGGCAACACTTTCCTAGAATATCGGGATAATATTTAAGGATACGTTGCAGCAGCCGCAGGTAACTACAATCAGGGTAATTCCGGTTATCGTCCTCCAGGTGTGGCTAATCAAACAAGACCATCGGGTTTTGTTTAACCAAACGGGCAAAATAACCAAAACCGGTTCAGCCAACCTCAAGGATATAACCGAGGAAACAATTTCAATCAAAATGCAAATTATCAAGCTCTAATTCAACAAAATCAAAGTGTTCCTTTAAGTGAGTTGGAAAAATTTAAGAAAACAAATGAGGCTAACATGAAAGCCATGCAAACTCAAATTAACAATGTGAAAAATCAGTTAAGGAATGAAATGCAAAATTCGATTCAAACTTCAATGTCAAATCAAACCAATGAGCTTAAGAACATGATGGATAGCTTTTTCCAAATGAACACTGCTTCTACTTCGGGTTCGGGATCTCTCCCTAGCAACACTGTTGCTAACCCGAAGGGTGAATTGAAAGCCATTACCACTCGAAGTGGTCTTGTTCTTGATGTACCTACCGTTCTAATACTTCCTCCATTCGTAAATCCAGAGGAGGATAAAAGTGTAGAGGAGACTTTAACGGACCCAGAACATGGTGAGTATACCATTAAGGTCCTACCTCCTCTTGTCCAAAAAGCTAAACCTCCTTCTCAAAGAAACTATGTGGTTCACCAAAGGGATCCTCGTCACCCTCATATCTGATTCGTTTAATAGTATATATATATAATATAGGCAAACAATCAACCAAATACCCTTAGCTAAGGATTGGTTAAGAATTCACAAAATAAAATATATATGTAACCGGAAGTTTGATTTCCCAGGTCGTTATGTCCCAACGAGGTGTGCAATTGAAAATCGAATGACGAATTGATAATCGATGTTTGAATGGAACGAGGTTATGATTGGCTTTTCTATCACTACAATTAAAAATGCAAAAACGATTAAGAAAAACCTAAGATTGATAACAAGAAAGTGATTTAACCCTAAAAACGATAACGGAAACCTAAAAACGCGAGTTAAAAACCTAAAATCTCAAATTTTAATCCTAAAATCTATTTTTCACTTTTAATAAGCTCTAAATGACTAAAAAGAAAGATTAAAAAAAACTAGATTAAAAACGAAGGTGATTAAGGCTAAAAACGCGTAAAAACGAGAACGGGATCGAATCCCGTTCTTTAAAAATTGAATTTTTACAAAAGTGACCCTACGAAAGCACTAATATTTTTCCTAGAAATTATGTGATAAAAAAAAAATTAAAAAGATTTATATTTTTCTGATTATTATTTTATTTTTTATGAATTTTTTAAGTTTTTAATGAAAATAAATTATTAAAAATACTAAACGTTTATATAAAAATCTAAAAAAAATAAAAAAATAGCTAAAGTTATGACGATTCTAAGAAAAATAAGTTTGGGAACACAGCTTATCTCAATAAGCTGTTAAAAAGCAAAAACAGCTTATAAGGCTTATTGGGCTAAATTTGTATAAGTATTTAATTGTGTAGATGGATACACGAAGAAGTCCCAAGGGCAGATGGTTGTGTGTGTGGTGTATAAGAGGGTTGAGGGTGTTGAGGTCTCAGGTTCGAGCCATGCTCACCTGAGACTTACACATTCCTTTTTTATTTTATTTTTTTGAAAACTGTTTTCACAAACTTGTAGAAAAGACAAAAATAAGCAATTTTTACAACTATGACTTTTTATAAAAGCTTATAAATAAGTTGTAAAAAGCAATTACAACAGACAGAATGGATTAAATGGACAAAGGCTTAAAGGGCTTTTTCTTTTTGGCTTTTCAGACTTAAGAAGAAAAATAAGCAAAACTTAGACTCAACTACACCTAATAAGCAAATGCAGATTGGAATAAGCAAAAGTGAATGAGAAATTAAGCTGAGAATAGCTAATAAAGCTATCTATGACATAAAAAATGGTATGCAAACAGGACAAAGGGGAACCTTTGTGCTTATTTTTACAGCCCTTTAGACCTGTTTTGGGCTTATTCACTTATAAAAACTAAAAGCCTAACCAAAATCTACATAAATCAAGGATCAAAAAGCAATTTGAAAGAAAAATAAGCTGAGAAAAATCTAGAAGAAAAAGCTAGTTTAGACTTTTTGAATTTTTAAGTTTAACCTAAGCTGTCTAAGCTTTAAGACTAAATAAGCTAAGTAAATGAAAGTGAGCTGATGAAAACTTATTAACTAGGCCTAATAAGCACTCCTACACAGGAGTTAAGCAAAAACAATGAGCTATAAGCTCAGATACGCAAATTAGAACTTGAGCTAAAAACTACTTATAAAACAGACAAGGGGGCTGCTTTAGGCTTATAAATAAGCAAGGGAATAAGCTCTAAAGAGTAAACCAAGG
Source organism: Tanacetum coccineum (assembly GCA_026074375.1). Classification (NCBI taxonomy): domain Eukaryota; kingdom Viridiplantae; phylum Streptophyta; class Magnoliopsida; order Asterales; family Asteraceae; genus Tanacetum; species Tanacetum coccineum. The sequence continues at coordinate 9,011 of BQNB010019602.1, read as the reverse complement.
CCAAACAGATTTAGATTGGCTTCCAGTAAGCTTGTATACCAAATTTCATAGCTTAATAACAATAATAGCTTATTTAAATTTGAGCTAAAAAGATGGCTTTTAAAACTGCTTGGGCTACTTAGACAAGTTATGACATACACAAAAACACAAATGCAGGAACACAAGGCTCATTTCTAGAATTAATTCACTCAAAATAAACATAAAGACATGGACTTATATCACTCGTAGCAACTTATCAAAAACGAGCAAATCTAGTATTAAAAATTTACAGACTTAACACTATAACTATGACAAACTTAAATAATGAAAATTTAATAACTATAAAATCTTATAAAATTATTTATTAGTCTTAATTTAGCTTGTAGAAAGGGACTCAGTGACCCAACCCATCACCATTACCATTTTGACCCATTATAAGCATTGACCCAAACACCCTTTTAGAAACTGAATTTGTATTTTGTTACACTAGATTAAACCAAAATAAGTTAAGAAAACTAAAAACATATCGTGCACTATGATAATGAAAGGCAAATAAGCAAAAATCAAAGATAAATAAGCACTTATTTAAAGGATGAGCTAATAAGCAGTTTAAACTAGAAAATAAGGAGATTTAACTTAAACTTGAATTTAACTAATATTTATGATCTAATATGCTAACTTATGACATCTTAAGCTGATAATGAACAAAATAAGCAGAAATAAGCCAAGATAAGCAATGCTATAGTGAAAGCTAAAAATGAAAGAAAAGTTAACTTTCAAAAGCCTTAGCTCTAAACAAGGCTGTCAATGCTCAATAGAGCTTAATCAAGAAAGCTCCAGCTTGTTTTAAACAAGTGTTTTAAACAAGCTGGTAGGTCCAATAAGCACTTCACTTTCTTGCTTATCTTCCAATGAGGTAAGCTGAGGATTTTTTTTTTGTTTTTTTTATGAACAAAAAGTAATTGCAATGGATAACTAAGAATTTAAGCTTGTAAAGTGAACTTTTATTATAACTTGAAACTGATGATTACAACTTTTAATTTGAAGATTACATAAGCTTAAAAAAATCATAAATTAAAACTTAAAAAGAAAACTAAAAACTTTGAAACTTATTCATTAATTTAAAAGAGAGTACATTAAATTTGTAAATACATAAAAAACATAAGCTAAAAACTAGATGCCCTCTAAGGCTTACAATGAGACCTATTTATACTAAATTAAGGAGCTTTTTTTGGCCTTCACTTGATATTCTTGTTTTGTTCTTTCTTTATTAGAGAGAGCTGAGTGTGTGATTCTTGTGTGAGAGGCTCATAGTCTTTAATCATGGCCATTGATCATCATATGTACTTTTTAAAGTTTATGGTAGCCGTTTGATTCTTTGAGATATGAGGGATTGCCAACTTGGCAATGTATCATGGGACACAGGTTAAGTGAGTTGAGGGTGAAGGTTTAATCCATTGTGTAGTTGGTGTTGCAGGGTAAAGAGAAGGAAGACAACATGTGACCCTGTTCTTGGGTTTTGTTGGCGGGAAAACCTATTTTTGGGTAACAGGGGTGAAAGGTTTGGTGTGTTGCCAACTTTGGCCCCTCAACCATATAACTCTTATTGCATTTTTTGTCCTTGTGATGATATGAGTTTAGGGATTGGCAGGAATGCCCCCTCAACCTGTATAAGTTTATTACATGATTGGTCCTTGTGTGATATAACTTTAGGGGTTTGGCAGGAAAGGCCCCTAAAGTTATATTTTAGGAAAATTGCAATTTCAGCCTTGAACCTTTTATCCTTGTTTTTTTTCAACTTTATGATTTGACAATTTTATTCCCTCAAGTTTGTATTCTTTTGATTTAGCTTCTCGGGTTTGACTTTGACTTTGTTAGGGTTGACTTTTCTATTGACTTTTGACTTGTTTGACTTTTTGGCTTTGATTTGACTTAGTCTTTTCACACTTTTCCATTCTGTGCTCGGTTTTGTCTGTTTTTAGCTTTATTTTTGTCCTTTTCTTGAATATCCATTTCCTGCATAATAAAATTGCAAAACATACAAATACAATGTATTTTTGGCAGGTTTTTAGTCATTTAAGTCCGTTTTTAATAGAAAATGGTATGTGTAATTAAGCACATACCAAAACCCCCATACTAAGATATTTCCGTATCCTCGCGCAATGTTATGAAGTAAACACTTAAGAAAACCAAGAATCTCAATCCCCCTCGACTGATAACCTCGAAAAGTAACTAAGTGTTCGTCAAGGGGAACTAAGGAATCAATAGCTTCGACAAGTCTCGTTTTCACCATTTTTTATATTTACACTAACTATCCCTAATTTTTTGGATTTTTCCTTTTTCTTTTCTCAACTAACTAACATGTTTGACTTCCTTTATTTTATCAACACTGGGATCATAGAATGAGAAGCGCCCATAGAATAATCTATGGATGTCCTGACGGATAAATTCATCGTCCCCGATTTTTCACTAGTCCCAAGCTAAGCGTAAAAACGAAATCACCGCTAAGTACAAGTAAAGATGCTAACACTACTCATAACTATGACTTGTCAACTTTTCGCTCCCAACAATTATTCAATTAGAGTGATTGTGCTTAATTTTAAGTTAAATTTAGATCGCGACCAATTTTAGAAATAGAAAGTAGTATAGTTTATAACGGATATTTCTGAGTAGAGAAACCTGGGGAAAAGACTAGATCACCCACCAACCAGCATATTCTCGATAGATCCCAGCCGAGTTCGACTTAGGTTATCAGGTTGAGACCCCACAGGAGAATGTTCACAATGTAATAGCGGGATACTCCACCATTTTTAGCCGAATTTCTTAGATTTACCGCTAAATAAACAATACTACTCAAAGCACGCAAACATCAAAAATTTAATGATCTCATTGGTGCGATTATTCCTAGAAATAATCTACCAACGGCAACCAACAACTTTTGAAGTCTTAGAGCAAGTTATTCTTAGTTCAAAATTATACTTGAGTTTAGAAAAAGAAATCTTAACCATTAAATTTTCCTTATTAGTTTCATATTATTTGCTATATCATTACTATAATACCGTCATCATGTTACATGACTACAACATCGGCCACGCCTCGGGTCAAGATGTAGTGACTTAGTCTGACGGACGGGCCCCTGCCTTATTATGAAGACTTCAACATGCGCCCCGCTCTGACAAGATGAAGTAAAACTGATGGTGAATCCGCCCCTGGAGAATTCTTATTGTTAATACTAAGAATGCATTTGGCATTTTTTATCTCCACTATGGCTTTGTTTTGAAAGACCTGCAACATCGGTTGTGAGCCGGCAAGATGCAGTAAACCTTTATCAGCCCACAGTTTATATTTTTCATCATTCATTTTTTCATTTTTTTTTATTTTTTTATTTTATTTTATTTTATTTATTTATTTTTTATTTTGCAACATATTTTCCGTAATAGAGAAAATTTCGTTTTAGAAACTCAAGTATAAAGTTGAACTAAGATGAATATTTTCGTTTCCGAAAGAGCTTCTTTTTAGAAAATGTCGGTTTAAAGTTAAAGCAAAATTAAGCACGTTTATTAGTCAGGTTAAGAGCTTCGGGGAGAAAAAGCGACAAGTTACACTTATAAGCTTTTAAGATTTCCAAATAATCCTTGTTTAGCATCCTACTTGTAAATAACACTATCATTTCTCGTTCTTCGCAAATTTAAAATCCCTAATAAAAGGATCTGCGAATGCTTAGCCTAATAAACTTTCGTTTATTAAATGGTTAAGGGACAAAGCTAGGGCTCAACACGCTCGACCGAGTCAAAATTTATTCTTATTCTACCCATTAGGAAAGTCAAAACTGTGACAAAACACTTATTTTATTTTTGAAAATTTTTAAAATTTTTAATTTTTTTTTGGTATTTTTGCAAAAATTTTGGTGGTAGAAATAGGATTACGTGACAACCGACTGCAGGCAAAATCAAATCGAAGATTCCCCCCCCCCCCCCGAATACTAGAACTAAACATCATCCTCGATGTTTTAAAAGGGGTACCTATATAAATCTAAGGTCATTTATTAAGTGTGCCAAAAGATAAAACGTTAGTCGGTTAGATTTGGATATTGGATTCCCAAAATGAAGCTGAGGATGTGAAACTCTTGTGGATAAAGGGCAAAACCATGAGCACGAGAGTCTTCACAATTCGGGAAATCCTGGACATACAACACAAACACGGAACACGGGTAATGAAAGAGGCGAGCCTCTTCACACAAAACACTTATTCATTACTAAATACTACAGATAAGCATGGGTTGCCACCCACAAAGCGACTTGTTTTTGTTCACCGAGTCACAAGCTTGACTCGATCCCCGCATTTATTGGTCCATAGGGAAAGTCTGGAGATCCGGGACTACCAATTGTGGTACGTCCCCTCCAAAGTAGTGCTTCAAACGATGACCATTCACTTTGAAGTTTGGCTCGGAGTTTTGGGATAACTCCACAGTGCCATATGGAAAGACTTGGGTTACGGTAAATGGTCCACTCCAGTGGGTCTTAAGCTTGCCCGAGAAAATCTTCAATCTAGAGTTAAAGAGAAGGACACGATCATCGACGTTGAAAAAGCGGTTTTTGATCTTGGAGTCATGGATTCTCTTTGTTTTCTCTTTATAGATCAAAGATTTTTCATAGGCATGATCACAAAGTTCATTTAGCTCATTGAGTTGAACCTTTCGGTGATCGCCCGCGGTCACTAGGTCAAAGTTTGCATGCTTTAAAGCCCAATAGGCTTTGTGCTCGAGCTCAATCGGTAGATGACATGCCTTTCCGTACACTAGCTTGTATGGAGTACACCCGATGGGTGTTTTGTAAGCTGTGCGGAAGGCCCAAAGTGCGTCATCTAGTTTATCCGACCAAGAGGCACGGTTTTCGCCTATGGTCCTTTCAAGAATTCTTTTCAAGCCACGATTGGATACCTCAACTTGCCCACTTGTTTGTGGGTGATACGCGGTGGAGAGACGATGAGTGACTCCGTATTTAAGCATGACCTTTGCAAACTGGTCATTGCAAAAATGGGTTCTGCGATCACTTATGATTGCACGAGGAGCACCAAATCTGGCGAAGAGAGATTTGAGAAATTTGCAAACAACTCGGGCGTCATTGGTGGGGAGCGCTTTTGCTTCAACCCATTTCGACAAGTAATCGACGGCCACGAGTATATATTTGTTCCCTCTTGAAGACGGGAACGGCCCCATGAAGTCAATGCCCCAAACGTCAAAGATTTCACAAACTTGGTTAGAATTTTAAGGCATCTCATCACGTTGTGAAATTTTTCCTTGACGCTGGCACGAGTCGCAGTTTTTAACCAACTCGTGGGCATCTTTGTAAATCGTGGGCCAGAAGAAACCGGCATCAAAGACCTTTTTGGCAGTGAGATTTGCACCATGATGTCCCCCCGTGGGTCCATTATGGCAAGCTTCGAGGATGTCGAGAGCTTCCTTGCCGTGCACACACCGCCGGATCACTTGATCCGCACATATCTTAAACAAGAAGGGGTCGTCCCAAAAGTAATGCTTGACATCTTTGAAAAACTTGTTTTTCTGCTGAGATGACATTCCTTTGATCACAAAATTCTCCGCATGGTAGTTTGCAAAATCGGCAAACCATGGGGCATTATTATCACTACGAAAGGTAACCATCCCAAGTGTCTCAAGAGGAAATGTTTCTGTAATTTCCTTTTTTTCGAGCTCACTTTGATGGGGATTTTCAAGTCTAGAAAGGTGGTCGGCGGCGAGATTTTCTGCTCCTTTTTATCACGGATAACGACATCAAATTCTTGGAGCAGCAAAATCCACCGGAGCAATCTTGGCTTAGCATCCTGCTTAGCGAGCAGATACTTGAGAGCCGAATGGTCCGTATACACTATGCTTTTAGACAAGACAAGATATGGCCGGAATTTCTCAAAAGCATACACTACGACAAGTAATTCTTTTTCCGTTGTAGTGTAATGTGCTTGAGCTTCGGTCATGGTTTTGCTTGCATAGTGTATCGGCTGGAAGTGCTTGGTCTTACGTTGCCCCAGGACGGCCCCAACAGCAAAATCACTTGCATCGCACATGATTTCAAAGGGCAAGTCCCAATCGGGGGCAACTAGAATTGGAGCCTGGGTCAACTTCAACTTAAGGGTCTCAAATGCTTCGATGCATTCCTTTGAGAAGATAAACGGAGTTTCTTTTTCAAGGAGGTGGGTCATAGGCCGGGCGATTTTGGAAAAATCCTGAATAAATCGTCGGTAGAACCCGGCATGACCGAGAAAACTCCGAATACCCTTCACGGTCGTGGGATGAGGCAATTTTGCAATGACATCAACTTTTGCCTTATCAACCTCAATCCCGGTCTTAGAAATCTTATGGCCAAGGACTATGCCTTCCTTAACCATAAAGTGGCACTTTTCCCAATTTAGCACAAGATTGGTGTCTTCACACCTTTGGAGCATTTTGTCTAAATGGGAAAGGCAAGAGGAGAAAGAATCACCGAAAACCAAGAAATCATCCATGAAGACTTCCATGGTTTTTTCAATCATATCGTGAAAGATTGCAACCATACACCTTTGGAACGTGCCTGGTGCATTGCATAAACCAAAAGGCATGCGACGATAGGCAAATGTCCCGTAAGGGCAGGTGAAGGTAGTCTTTTCTTGATCAAGTGGGTCAATCGGGATCTAAAAATAGCCAGAGAATCCGTCCAAAAAGCAATAGTACTCATTTCCGGCTAATCTTTCAAGCATCTGATCCATAAATGGTAAAGGGAAATGGTCTTTACGAGTTGCATCATTAAGTTTTCGGTAGTCGGTGCAAACTCGCCATCCCGTAACCAACTTAGTAGGTATTAACTCATTTTCTTCATTTTTTACCATGGTTATGCCTCCCTTTTTAGGGACACAATTAACCGGGCTTACCTAGGGACTGTCAGAGATAGGATAAATTAACCCAGCATCAAGAAGTTTGATAACTTCTTGCTTAATAACCTCATGGATTTTGGGGTTAACCCTTCTCTGATGTTGAACTAAGGGTTTGGCATTTTCCTCCATCAAAATCTTATGGGTGCAAAACTGTGGATCAATCCCCTTAATATCAGAAATCTTCAAGCGTATGCATGTTTATGTGAAACTTTAGAACCTTGATTAGGGCAGGTGTTATCACTCATCTTACAAGTTTTTACGATTATGACGGGTTATTTTGTCATCAACCTCAGAAACGCATACTCAAGATGGGACAACAATGGTGATGGTATTGTCTTTGATTTTAGGTCGGGAGGAATCTTCACATGAAGATTTATCTTTTCAGGCACATTAATTTCCAAATGTAACAGAGGGAGATTTGGGTCACTATTGATCACACTTAACAATTCCTCAAGGTAAACAGTATCTCCCTCAGAATCATAGATGCGTCAATACCTGGTTGGTATTGAATTCATCGTGTCCAAGAAAAATGGATTTGATCTTCTTTCCATTAGAAAATTACTTCTCCGAAGGGAATGCAAAAGAGGAGAGCGAGAATCGATCATAAAGGTGCGAAGGGGAAGAGGATTGCCACTTTCAGAATTTCAAGTAATTTCCTTGAACATATTCCTTTACAAAAGGAATGTTAATAACATCGACTCGGTTAAACCGTTTCAATGTATTGTAGGAGATAAGTTTTGTACACCAACTTTGAAGGTCCAGGATTGGTCATCCTGCTAGAGGTGTCATTTGTTTTTTTTCACCGCCACCCCATCAATAACATCCCTTTTTCACCGTGAACATCTATCAAGGCACGTGCCGTTCTCAAGAAAGGTCTTCCTAGAATTAGGGGAACCCGAGGAACGACACCGTAATCAACGACCACAAAATCGGCAGGAAAGAAGAACGTTCCAACTTTCACGAAAACATCCTCGGCGATGCCGGTTGGAGTAGAAATCGTTCGGTCGGCAAGTTCAAGTATCATTCGGGTTTTGGTCAAAGCTGGGAGATTTAGTTCTTTCCAAATGGAAAGAGGCATTTGGTTGATGCTTGCACCATCGACCAAGGCTAAGCATTCATTCATCTTCGGAAAATCACACGGTATAAGAAATCTACCGAGGTCTCCAAGTTTTTCTGGAAACTTTTTTAGGATAACCGCCGAGCAATTCTCGTTTACCGGTGTTTTTGTTAACTCAATTATCTTATCTTTGTCATTGAGAAGTTTTCTAAACATTGGTGCAAATTTAGCATCCGTGTTATTGAGAGGCAGGTCCGCGAAACTTAGCTCGAAATGGAGATTCTGAAAAATCTCCATATAATTTGAAGCTAGAAGATCGTCTTTTTTACGGAGCTTTTCTTTGTTGGCCCTTGAAGGATAAGGCATTGTTGGTTTAGTCTTTGAAGCAACAACGGGCTCACCAATTTGGTCATTAGTTTGGACCGCCGGAGGTTGGATGTTTTCGGTGCTTGGTTGCACTGAATCCTTTGTCACCTTGGGTTCATTTTCCATCTCCTTGGGAAGAGAAGAAATCGGAGGTGGAACTTGAGGTCCATTATAGGAAACACCACTTCGGGTGGTGATTGATTTCACATCACCTTTTGGGATAGCAATGGTGTTGCTAGGAAGAGAACCCGAGCCCGAAGTAGAAGCGGTATTGTTATTCATGAATTTGGTGAGCAGGTCCATTATATTGGTCATTTGGTTTTGCATGTTTTGCATCACCGCATCATTAGCTTTTACGTAGCTTTCAAAATCATTCTTTGACACACCTTGTGCTTGAGGAGCCGGAGCTTGATAAGTTGGAGCTTGATTAACCGTGGGTCGATAAATTTGCCCTTGGTTGTAATTATTTCCTCGGTTTTGGTTGAAACGGTTTTGATTAAGTACTTGATTGTTTTAATTGTTTTGAACGGGAGGAAAACCAGGAGGTCGAATTTGGTTTGCAACCATCGGAGGTCGGTAATTGGTATTTGCTTGATTGAAGTTAGCTACGGCAGCTTGAGAAACATATTCTTGAATATTATCATGATAAACGTTGCCATTGGTGGCGGGACAATTTCGGTGAGAA
>BQNB010019601.1:0-66614 GCA_026074375.1 Tanacetum coccineum | reverse complement strand
TAGCGGATAGATCCATTACTTGTCCTAAGGGAGTCGCCGAAGACGTCTTCGTCAAAGTGGGAAAGTTTCACTTTCCTACCGACTTTGTTGTTGTTGATTTTGATGCCGATCCTCGGGTTCCCCTCATTCTCGGGAGTTCCTTCTTGAGGACCGGCCGTGCATTAATTGATGTATATGGAGAAGAAATAACCCTTCGGGTTAATGATGAAGCCGTAACTTTTAATCTCAATCAAACTACGAGATACTCCTCTACATATGATGATATGTCGGTAAACCGAATTGACGTCATTGACGTTGCTTGTGAGGAGTATGCTCAAGAAGTGCTTGGTTTTTCTAATAATTCTATGGGTGGCAATCCCATCCTGACTTTTGAGCCTATTATTTCCAACTCTTCTCATTCCCTCACTCCGTTCGAGGGAAGTGACTTCATTTTGGAAGAGATCGAGGCTTATCTCAAAGATGATTCAATTTCACCGGAAATTGATCATGCCGATTTTGACCTGGAGGGAGATCTTCGTTTAATTGAGGAGTTATTAAATAATGATCCTTCATCTCCTCTCCCTCTTTCTCATAATCCATTAAGTAGCAGTACCACTTCTTCTTCTCCTAGTCTCACACCGGTTGAGACTAGTGATGCTCTTCTCGAGGAGTTCGCCGATGAACTCGCTCTTCTTGAACCATTTCCACTGGGAATTGGTGATGACGACTTTGATCCGGAGGGAGATATTCTTCTACTTGAGAAGTTATTAAATGATGATCCATCATCTCCTCTCCCTCCAAATGAACTTAATTTTGAGAAACTTAAAATGATTAAATCTCCGATTGATGATTTCCCCCCTCTTGACGTTTAGAGGAAAAATCCGTGACTTTCTCGAACCCTCTTTTCGATTCAAATAATGATTTTACCTCTAGTGATGACGAGTCATTATCCGATGAGGACGTTCCGAAAGATAATGTGAAAATTTATTCAAACCCTCTTTTCGAATTTGATGACGAATATATTTCTAGTGAAGTAAATCCTCTTTTCAATGAAGAATTAGAGGATATCGAGAGCAACGAATCTTGTTTTTCTAATCTTGATGATCCGGATTTGTCCGTTACTCCTCTTTCCGATACTAATGAGGATGAGTGTTTCGACCCAGGAGGCGATATTGATGAAATCAATGCTTTTCTTGATATGGACATTTCTATGGATATTGAAGACGGTTATTATGATTTGGAGGGAGATATAGTCTATCTTGAGAGTTTGCTAATTAATGACACCATCTCTAATCTCCCTCCCGAGGTGTTTTTTGAGCATGACCTAAGAAGCTTAAAGGATGAACTTGATACTAATGATTTGAAGAGTATGATCAAAAATTTTGACCCCGACATCTCCGCTTATAGTTTTTATTCCTTAGAGCCGGTGGCATATGAATGTCCGATGGAAGTTTGCTCTTCCACTTGTTTTGTCCCTAATATTACGATGATATTGGGAGAGTCAAGCTAGAGACTCGCACAAAAACAAGCGCTTCGTGGGTGGCAACCCATGCTTATCCTTAGTATAATGAATAAGTGTGATGTGAGGAGGCTCGCCTCTTCCTTTCTCGTGTTTCGTGTTTTGTGGTTTATGTCCAGGATTGCCCAGATTTTGAAGACTCTCGTGCTCGTGGTTTTGTCCATCGTCCACTCGATTTTCAATTCTTCGCATGCTTATATGGGAATCCGATATCCGAGATCTAATTGATTTAACGTTTATCTATTAGCATACTTAATAAACGGCTTTAGATTTGCGTAGAAACCCCTTAATATTTGGATTGTGCCTTGAAATTAGTATGGGGGTGACAGTCTCACATTGAGGACAATGTGTAGTTCTAGTATGGGGGGGGGATCTTTCGATTCGATCTTACTTGCATTTTCCTTGTCTTCACATAACCTCGTTTTTACCATCAAAAATAGCAAAATTAGGCCAAAATTTAAAAAAATTCAAAAATAGAATAAGTGTTTAGACATGATGTTTTGTCTTTTTAAAGAATAAATTTTGACTTGATCGAGCAGTTTTTATGTTTTTGGGGTTTAGCTTGCCCCTTAACTTATATAAATTTAAGCTCTTGCTAGTCTTTTATACAAGAAGCTTTAAAACGCGAATTCTAGCTTAAAAAAGCCAAGAGTTTTGCAAGCTTCCATGTTAGACTTTAAATATGCAAAGCTTGTTTTATTAGACTAAGCATTCGCGGATCTTTTTATTAAAGATTTTTAAATTTGCGAAGAACGAGAAATGATGGAGTTTTATATAAGTTAGATGCTAAACATAGAGTAGTTGGAACTCTTTAAGGCTCATAGAGGTTAATTGTGCTTTTTGCTCCCATTAGCTTAATAAACGTAATATAACAAGCATGATTGACCGCGCGTTACTGCGGGGCATTATTTTTTTTACTTTTTTTTGTAAAAAGAGTTTTTAAATTTTTTAGGTTTTTGATTGCGTAATAGCTGGACGTTCCGCGCGTTGCGGTGGAGCTTATTTTTGTGCGATTTGGTTACATAGCAAGCGCGTTGCCGCATGGCATAATTCGCGGATCGCGTTGCTCTGGGGCGTTAATTTTTTTTTTGAGCGGGTTTATTTTTTCAGTTTCATGTTTAATAGTTTGTTTTTTTTCTTATATGGGCTTCTGTGTTGGGTCTCATGTTTAAAGGTTTGTTTTTTTTTGCTGTATGGGTTTTTCTTTTTAAGATATTTTCGCGGGTATTTTTTTTATCTGAATAAATCAGTACATTTCTAATATATATTTTTTTTATTTTGCGAAAACAATTTTTTTTGTCGGCTACTTTAAAAAAAAGAACCAATCATGGATCTTTTTTTTGCAATAAGGCTGTTGGGTTGGATCAAAACATCCGGGCCAAAGTTAGCTCATGTTAGTGGTATTGTAGCAGTGCATTGTAGGAAGTTGGGGAAAACGTTATCGTTTCACTTCTCTTTTGAGTATATGTATAATTATTCTTTTATTACAAATGATATAAGGAGACTGAGACAACGGACTAAAGGTCAGTCCAATCAAAGCCTGCCACTTTTTTGTCGCTATCTGTCACGACTTAGTATATTGTTCAATACAAGCAAGATTACCCGCGCTTTGCATGTGGGCGGTTAATTTTGCGAGCGTTCGTTGTGGGGCATTTAATTTTTTTTTGGTTTATTTTTTCGGTCTCATGTTTAATAGTTTGTTTTTGTTCTTATATTAAATGACAATCGCGCATTTTTTTTTGGCCCATGCCGATAGAAAGTCGTAAATAGTTAAAAATGAGAGTATGTGGTATGTCCTATTTTACACATACCTTTTACCTTATTAAACAAGCTAAAAATGACCAAAAACATGAGAAAAATGCATTGTATACGTTTGTTTTGTGATTCGTGTCTTGCAGGTACGGATATTTATCAAAAAGGGCAAAATTAAAGCAAAAACAGACAAAGCCGAGCACGGAAATGGAAAGAGCATAAAAAATCAAAGCCGAAGACGAATTTATCTTGAGTCCAAACCAATACCCCAATCCCATTAAACATTTAACCTAAAAGAAACAGTCCTTATTGTCTTACATTGTTAGTCCTTTGATATTTCACCATTAGTCCCAAACTTAACAAACACCCTTTTTTCACCCTTAACACTCGTTAACTTTTAAACCTTATAACTCTTTTAAACTTTACCCGGCCCAAAACAATAACCCAAGCCTCAAATTCTTTACCCATAACCCAAGTCAAACCCCCATATTCAAAGTACAAAAATTAGACTTAATTGTTTCTCTTCTACAACCCAAGTCAAACCCCCAATTCAAAGTCAAAATTAGAATTCATTGTTTCTCTTCTAAACCTTCCGCGTTTTCACCCCACACTCGCCAAGGTAAAAAAATCTACCAAGTATACGTACTCTAGTGCTTCTAGAAGCTCACTGATACACGTCTGACACATTGGGGAGCCACGCTGGCAATCCTCAGCAATCTAATTAGCTGAAAAGCGTGGCACACAATCCAATGGTCAAGATTGAAGATTGGAAACGGTTATTGATGGACGGATAGGATTAAAGCAATGGGAGCGTCCCGAAGGCTAGAACCTTCCTCACATCACTATAAATAGAAGAGAAGCTCACACAGCTGAAGCATCTAGGAGTAGGAGTAGAGTAGGGTAGAATAGCTTATTTCAGCTTATTTGTCTTTTCTTAATATAAATTTCCTTTAAAAGCCATGTAATCTTTTCCTTATTAATAAAATTGCATTTTACTTTAAAATTGTGTTGTACTTTTATGAGAATTTTGCTTAATATGAGAATAAGCTTTAAATAAGCTCAATAAGCTCTGATAAGTTGTTTATGTTCATTGTATCTCTAAGGCTCAAATAAGCATCCAACAAAGCTTATTTGGCTAATTGATTGATTGTTTATATGGAACAAAGGAAATTAGCACTTTGTGATAAAGCTGGCTTGGAAGAGCTTATGGGACACGCTCCTTTGGCCTAGAAGCTTCATCACCAGGCTATAAATATCCTCATGAATCACACAAGAAAATCATCTAGGTTTTAACTTTAAGGTAGCTTATTGTATTTCTTTCCAGCTTATTGTATTTCTTTTTAAAGCATTGTACTATTTTTATAAAATAAATAAAATTTCAGTTTACCTTATATTGTTCTTTAAATTTCTGTTTCACTTTTAATGTTTTTAAATAATAAGTTGTCTTGATAAGCTGTTCTAATAAGCTCTTAGCCACCTTAATACTTTCTGTTTACACTGATAAGCTTAATAAGCTTATCAGTGTAAGCCTTGTTCATTTGAAATTGTAATCAGAAATAAGCTTGGAAGATAAGCCAGTTAGGGAAGGGCTTATGGGGTTATTAGATTGCTTATTTATAAGCTGTGTAGGTCCTTAGAGCTTATTAGGATTATTTGATCCCTGTTTTAGCAAGGGATAAAGGTACACTTTCTATTTCCTTTTTCCTTTCTTTACTGCTTATTTGCTCATTGGCTTATTTAGTGCTTTTTGCTTATCCTAATGGCTTATTAATGCTTATTTATGCTTATGCTGCTTATTGCTTTCAAGTTTTTAATAAAATACTTCATAATCCCAAATATGTAAATTTCTTTTTTTCAAACCTGTCATAAAAACCTAAGTGTTTATCTATAAGCACTTAGGACTGAGTTGGTAGCTTATCAGTCTTAATATAGCTTAAATCCAATCTGTTAAACTTAATAGTCATTTGTTTTTGCTTATTCTCAATCTATTCAGTTTTAAAATTGATTTTTAAAATTTAAAGGGGTGTTTGGTTTTAGGTTTAACAGTCAGCTATAAGCTGATTTAAGCCTTTAAAAAGCCCTTAAAACTTTTTCATTAGCTGCCTTTAAGTTTATTTAAGCTATTTATACTTATTGCATCAAGTTGTGATATAAATGTTAATCATGTGAAATTCTTCAAGAAATCAAGTTATATGCATATCTTGTATGTTTCAGCTGATCTTATTGGCTTATAAGCTTATTTTGATTAAAAGAATTGTATTATTAGGATTGCATCAGCTTATTTAGGTTAGGAACTTAATCTGTTTTGGCTTTTCCAGTTTCAGTGATGACATTTCAAGCTTATAATTAAGCTGATATAAAGCATCAGTAGTATAGGTTAGGGTCATTGCTGTGGTGCTGAACTTATTGCTTTTCCAGCTTATTGGTCGTCTCATTCTACTTATTTTCTTGCTAGAATTGCTGATTGAGTTTGTTTCTTAATCTGTTTTGGGACTTTTGCTTAATACTAATGCTTATCATCCTAGAAATAAGCTTTAACAGTTAGCATAAGTTTAGTTATTAGTCAAAACTGTATTGCTAAACTAATGCTTAGATGTGCTTATTTAAATCTGTTTTGCTTATTGGCTATCTAAAAATGCTTATTTGAACTAATGTTTTAACTGTTTTAGGGATTTGTTTATCTCGTTAGCTTATGGGTTTGGAATTAAGCTGTTGGTTATATAGGACAGTCACATATTAAGTTTCCTTATTTGTTGCTGCATTAAGATTAGTTTAGTGCTTATTTAAGATTGATTTGCTTATTTACTTTTTCTTATTTACTTATTAATTTGCTTAATTGGTTTTTGCAAAAAAGAAAATTAAAAAAATATATTTTCTAAAAAGAAAAGGTCACGGGGGTCGAACCTGTGACCTTCCCCTTAGCACACACACGCCTCAACACCACACACACATACCAACTGCCCTTGGGTCTTTTTCGAGTATGTATTGCAAAATTAATTACTTAGGGTCACTTTAGTGTTTAGCTTATTCGTGCTTATCTGCTTATTTTCTGCTTATTCATTAAGCAAATTTTCAAGTTAGCATTTTTCATAGATTCTAATCAATCTAAAGTACTTTTCAATATTTTTTCTAAATTTTTATAAATTAGTTTAGTATTTTTAATTAATTTTTTAGATTAAAAGTGTTTTTTTAATTCATAATAAATAAAATAAAAATTAAAAAAATAAAATTCTTTTTCTGAAAATTATTTTTAGTCAATTAGGATTTTTAGAAATTAAATTTGAGTTTGTAGGGTTAAAATTTGAATTATTTGCTTATATGTCGCGTTTTTAATCTCCCGTTATCATTTTATGCTTAATTTCTTAAATGCTTTAATTGTTTACTTGTTTTTACTTGCATTTACATGTTATTTGCATTTTCATTAGTAGTTATAGAAACCAAAATCAAAATCTTTTAAAATAATTCAAATCACGCGATCACGAACTTAACCGATTCTCAATTCACGCTTCGTCGAGAAAAAACGACCCGGGAGGTTTTGAACTTTGGTTTGGTCAAAAGAAACTTTCTTGAACCTTTTGGAATACGTATACTATATACTATTATTGATATTCTCCTTATATATACTTACGTGTGTGTATTTAGACGAATCAGATTACAACTACTGAAAGATAAAGATTGCTTGAAGATCAAGATTACTTATCTGATAAGTATGAGTTATTTATAGAATAGATCTTTGAGAATATTCTAAGTTTTAGGAATATATTGTAATCCCATTAGGACTCCTTGGTGTATAAAAGGAGGTCCTAGGGCATAGAGTTTGATATCTTTTGTTTTGATATCATTATAGCTTCAAGGTTTTGTAATCTTAATACTAGTTAGAGTTTTCGTATTAATATGTTGAAGCTTTATTTGTTAGTCTATTTGATCATTAGAATTACTGTTCTATTGCATATTCTTCTTATTAATCAAAGATTAGATTACGCATAATCTTTGATATATTTTACAAAGTTTCTATCATAGTTGTGTAGGATTTATCTTGCATAACTAAACCTTACACAAGCTAAGGAATTCAAGATCCATTCAAGTGGGACTAACAAGGAAATAATTAAGTTTTGGGTATTATGTATAAGTGTGGGGATTTGGTTTAGTATAGAAAGGTGGTATGGTTTACATGCATGCATAAAGGCTCAAAATGCAAACCATAAGCGTTTTACGTAAAGTATAAAAATAAAGTATGAAAAGTTATAAATTATCTTCATAATAATTATATAACACCTATTTGACGTAAATTTTTATTTGTTTAATGCCGGTTTATGTTAACTGTTGATTTTGCGTTTACGCGATTTAACTTAACGGGTATAAATAAAAGTAAACACGTAAAGGTTCAAAGTAAATAGTTTTGAGTTTATTGACGTAAAATGACCTGAAAATGTAGATTGTCATAGTCTTCCCCCGTTAAAAGAGCTTTGTCCCCAAAGCTCAAGTTGTGGTATTCGGCGAAGGTGCGGGGTCGGCGAAAAGGTGCGAATACTTCTTCCGAAATACTTATCTTAATCCTCCTAAAACGTGGTAACCAACTTTGTTTTCTTAATACACAGAGCATCATTAGGGGTTTCAACTCCTTGTTTATACCATGAAGATTTTTGTTCTCAACATTCTCCTTCTTAATTGCTTCAGCTTGAGCATTTAAGATTTGTGACGACGGGTTAAAATTTATTGTTGCGACAAAAGTTTGACTCCTAGTGGCCTTATCTATTCCTTTCGGCTTAAAGCGTAAGCTACAATATTTGCCCTTCCAGGGTGAGAAAGAATCTATGCCAATGATGGCGTCACAACTACTAAGTCATACGGTATTACGTCGACGTTGAATGGGTGATTTAGTAATTCCATAATGGTGGCTAAACTCATTGGCAGATTGTCCTAGGGTGACTAGCGATTCATCTCTACTTTTCGACATAGGATTTGACGCAAGATGATGTCGACTCTATGTAGTAAGGTGGAGTAAAGGTCTACTTAGTTGACATAAAATAGTTTCACATTTTATGAACACGCACATAAAATATTGCTTCCGGGGATATAAGTAGAAAATTGATTTTTGACAAAAGTATTAAGGTGACTACTCTGAGCATGGCATGGTCCTTCCTAAATTAGACATAGGTGATCAGGCTATGTATAATTGAGGACTAACGATGAAACGCTCATTTTCGTCAAAATAGTGTTATGCATAATATATTTTTTTCCAAAATAGTTTATATGATGAAAGAAATGTAGTTTATAAGGTGACAACAAATTATTTTGTAAAACAACAGCGAGATAGTTTATAAGGTGATAGCTAAATAATTCATAAAGTGATAGTAAAATAATTTATAAGGTGATGTAAAAAATGCTTATAAAGCTATAATAATTTAGGAAGTGGCTTGCATAAATAAATAGAGAATTAAAGTAAAATTGACAAAAAATTTACGACATATTAATTTGATAGATAATTTAAAATCATCCACACATTACAACGAAAATTTAAAAGAAAGTACAACGTGAATTCCTAAAGGAAATAAAGTCTATGATTGTTTCAACTTAGGTTTCACTAGGTAAGATGGGAAAATCTCTCTTTAAGCATTGATATCATATGCAATGTTGTTAGGGTCTTGATCGGGTTCTCCTCTTCCTAAAGCATACACCCTTCCACATGCTTCACTACTTCCAGCTTGGTTTCCACGGTTATGATTCTTTAACTTCAGGCATTCACTGTGATAGTGTCCTTGTTTCCCACATTTAAAGCAAGTAAGGGTTCTTTGATTTGCCACCGGAGCCCTCTGCTTTATTGCGGCAGCTTGACTCCTACAATCCTCGGTTTGATGACCAATCCTCTTGCAATTTTTGCACTTTGCAGTGCAAGGTCCAGTATGATGATATTTGCATTTATTGCACAGAGGTAAGGTTTCAGTATACTCTCTCTTCTTCTTAGGCCCAGCAGTGTAGGCCCTTGCTACGTTATGCCTCTTGTAGGGTGGTTGTTGAACATAGTTGTCTCTTAGGTTGCTATCCATTCTTCTTTTATCGTCAGCTTGCCTAGCAGCATAGGCATGAACTTTCTGGTCCATTAAGTTGTTTGTCAACTCAATTGCTTCTTGGAGCATTTTTGGCTTTGATGCCATCACACTCCCTTGAATACTATCGGGAAAACCTCCAACATACCTCTCTACTTTATCAGTTTCATCAGGAACCATTCTTGAACATAATAGAACCAATTCTTAAAAGCGTTGCGTATAGCTCACAACATCAGTGCCTTTCAACGTAAGTTCCACAACTCGGTCTCTAGCTTCTTAATTTCACTCCTCGTGCAGTAAGCTTCAGTCATCGTCTTCATCAAATTCTTCCATGGCATATCATATGTTGCATTGTGTCCAACAGTCCTAACATGGGATTTCCACCATGTTAGTGCACCGCTAAGCAAAGTACAAGTGGCATACTTCACTTGACATTCCACAGCACAATTACTGATATGGAACACATATTCCATCTTTTCAAACCAATAGGCTAATCCTACAGCCCCTTCAGTTCCCTTGAACTTAAGTGGTTGACATTTGAGAAACTCCTTATACGTGCAACCACGGGTGGTGTACACGGGCCTCCTATTTCCGATTCCCAAATCATGGCTTACATCTCCATTTCCATTTCCATTTTCGTTTCCACTATTCCGATTCGCCTCGTATGTTAACAACGCATCAGCTATACGTTGGGATATCAGTCGCTCAATAGCGGTTGCGCTCATATTGTTTCCTTTTGATGGAATTTTCTTAAAATAAAAGGAGTAAAAAGAATTAAATAAAATTAGTCTAGTTCTAAAAGTCATGCTCCAAAGATGAAATGTTGCGAGTTGACAGGTTAAAGTCGTGTTTGAATTAATTGACATAATTCTAGGCGATGGGTCGTAAGATGATGTAAGTGTTTCAACAGTATGGGGCGGGTGTTTAAACTCGAAGTTAAATGGTAAGGTAACTAGTGGGATTGGCGGTTTATGATAAGTTTCAATGTTATGTAAAACGGTATTATGTAAAGTCATGAAAAAGTTTAAAGACCATCGTGTCATTCACAAAGCCTTGAGAAAAGTTATAGTATATAAATAGCATTTATATAAAACAAGTGTAAAAGATACGCAAGGGAAGGTAAGCACGTATATAAATCATGTAAGAAAATAGTGTAAGCAAGTAGTGTATATGCACATGAAAAAGTTTTATGTGATGCAATGTTTATGAAAACGGTTATAGTCCAGGTAAAATATGCGACCTGGTTCTCTATAACCTTGGGTCTTGATACCAATCTGTAACACCCCCAAGAAAGGTCGCAGCGAAAAGGTAACCGGGAGTGTTACTTGTTAATACAAATAATGCTTAAAAATGTTATTTATATTTTTCGACCCCTCTATGTTTTGAAGATGACAAAATGTAAAAACATTCACGATAAAAATAAACATTTACATGTTATTAATCGTAAACTTCCATTTCGACATAAATCACTTAATGTATGGATAAACAAATCATTAAACTTAATTAGGGATCAAGAAAATAACTTTTCTTCCTAATCCATCACATTTCTACAAAACTATATTTTTACAAAATTACACAAAATAGTTTTGTTAAATAAAGATAATGTTTTATTTAAAAACATAAATTTGAATTCAGATTTCCCCCCCAAAACTGAATACAACTCACCAGGATAAACCTTCCCCACAAAAGGACAAAACTCAGAGTGTCAGTCTAGAGGCGGCCCCTTAAGTGGCTAGGCAGCCCCTAGATATATCTGGGACCGCCGAGATCGCCACCAGCTAACCGTTGGGAATTCTTGGCTATAAATACTACACTATTCTCAGCTAGAAAAACAAACCTCTTAGCACAATTTTTTTCAGTCTTCTTTCTCTCTCTAAACCTTCTTTCTCTCACTAAATATCTTGATCACTAACATAGTTTAATCTTGTTTTAAGTGATCAAATCTCATCTTTTATCTTCCTCCTTCTTCTATCAAGTGAAAGAGAAGAACACTCGTATTCACCTAAAAATGAAGTGTTATAGATTAGTGATTTCTCCTTTCTACTTCTAAGATTCAAAACTCTATTTTGATTATCTTGTGTGATTGTGTAAGTCAGATAGTGTGTAAATTCGATAGTGTAGATCTTATGATTGTGTAAGGAGCAGTAAGTGAGATGTAGTACTTGTGAATGGTATATTGGTTTTTTAGCCTAACATTAGACTCGACATTTAGCTTAGTTCGGAAAATAACATAAGTAAGTGTAAACGGTTCTTTCTCCCCTGAAGGCTTGTTGACCTAGTAAAATCTCGAGTTGGATACTCGGGGAGTAGAGTAGGGCGAAAAAGAGCTTCATAGCCAAACCACTATAAATCTTGGTGTCTTGGTTTGATCGTTATTTCCTTTATCTTAATGATATGTTTGGTGTATTGTTACATTTAGATAGTGATCTTATTGTTCATATTGTTGATTTTGATTGAACAATACTCGAATCTTAACCAATTTTAACATGAAAATAACCTGTAAACTATTGACTTTCCCCCGACACGCCGCGAGAGCTAGTTCCACAGAGAGAGTTCCACAATTGGTATCAGAAGCCAAGGTCACTCAAGATTTTTAAAATATACTGTATTTTAAAGCTTGGATCGATCTATGGAATCTGAAAAATATCTAGAAGAGCAATCCATGCAAAGATCACCACTCTTTGAAAGTGATAGTTTTATTTATTGGAAAATAGATTTGAAACATATGTTAAATCGAAAGATCTTGATCTTTTGCATGTTATTACTAACCGCGATTTTCAACCTATTGAACAAAATCCAAAAACTAAACTTGATGAGGTTATCCCTTTTGAAAAACAAAGTGATGAACTTTAAAGGAGACTTGCAAAAAATAACGAAGTTAAAATGGTTATTTACAATGCTTTGCCTAGAAAAGAATATGAAAGAATTTTCATGTGTAATACGACAAAAGAAATTTAGAAAACTTTGTTAGTCACCCATCAAGGTAATAGCCAAGTCAAAGATAACAAGATTGACCTTTTGGTACAACAATATGAACAACTCGTCATTTCTGAAGATGAATCTATAGATAGTGCTTTTGCTAGGTTTAATACTATTATTACTAGTCTAAAAGCTCTTGATGAAGGTTATTCTAGCAAGAGTTATGTTAGGAAGTTTCTTAGGGCTCTACATCCCAAATGAAGAGCAAAGTTCACGGCGATTGAAGAGTCGAAAGACTTGACATCACTGTCACTTGATGAACTCATCGGGAACCTCAAAGTTTACGAAATGATCATCAAGAAAGATTCCAAAATAGTCAAAGCTAAAGGAGAAAGAAAATCTCTTACTTTAAAGGCTAAGAAGGAATCTAGTGATGAGGAGTGTTCGACTTCCGAAAGTGAAGAAGAAGAATACGCCATGGCAGTTAGAGACTTCAAGAAGTTCTTCAAGAGAAGAGGTAGATTCGTGAGACAACTTCAGAACGACAAAAAGACGTTCCAAAGAAGCCTAGACGACCAGAACGACAGAAGTGATAGGAAGTGTTTTAGATGCAGTGATCCAAATCATCTTATTGGAGATGTCCAAAACCACCAAAAGACAAGAACCAAAGAGCATTCGTTGGAGGTTCTTGGAGTGATAGCGGTGAAGAAGATGATGAAAAGGCTAAAGACAAAACATGTCTTGTGGCTCAAGCATCAAATGAGGTATGTCCCAATTCCTCTTAATTTAGTGATGAAAATTCATCAATAGATGATTTTATTTTAGATAGTGAATATGATAAATTATGCAAGATGAGTCTAAAAATAATCACTAAGAATAAATGGCTAAAAGCTATTAGAAATAGTTTAGAAAATGAACTTAGTAAACTAAAATTAAAATTGTCTATATTAAAGAAAAACAAGGGAGTTGATCTCGAATGTACAAATTGCCAATCACTTAAAATTGAGAACAAAAAACTTAAAGTAGAAGCTCTTAAACTAACTAGATTTGAAAAGAGCACACATTGCTTAAATAAAATGTTAAGCAATCAAAACCCTTCGGTGATAAATTAGGTTTAGGGTTTAACTCATGTGAAGCATCAACTAGTAAGTCTAAGGAAATAAAATTTGTAAAATCTCAGAAAGAAACGTCCTCTGGTGGCGGTCCCCCAAATACAATGGGCGGCCCCCATAAAGTCTAGACGGCCCCCAAAGCAATCAAGGGGCCGTTTGTCTGTTCACCAGAATTTGAAAAATCTGTTTCTTTTCAAAAATCTATTTTGGGTCCTAGACCAAAACATATAATGATAAACAATGTTAAAATTCCCGTTGCTAGTGATAATGGGGTTAAACAATTTTATAAACCAACGTTAAAACCCGGAGTTGGATTTTATAAACCAAATTTTAGCTCAAAAACTCCACCACCTAGAAGAGTCAATAATCATTATCCTCGTTCTAAGACATCGCAACAAAAAAGAAATGTTGGTCGACAAAACCAACCTCATGGTTTTCCCGTAACTTGGAAGAACTTCCAACCTCAAAGTTACATGACATGGGAAATGTATCCTCCATTTCTACATCACAATCAATTGCATCAAATGCAAGGGATGTTTAACACTAAAAACTTTGGACCCATGAGATATTAGGGACCAAATGTTTAAGTTATTGTCTTATATAAATATATATGCCTTGGAGTCAACTTGGAACCCGATGAGTGGATATAGGATAGCGGATGCTCTTAACACATGACGGGCAACCAAAAGCTTTTCTCATCCTACAAGGCATACAATGGAGGTAATGTCATTTTTGGTAGTAATCTTCGGGGTAACATCATTGGCAAAGGTACGATTTCTAATGACTCTCTCAATATAGATAATGTAAAACATGTATATAACTTAAGATTTAACTTACTAAGTGTATGTGATAATAAATGTAGAGTAACTTTCTCTGAACATGATAGTGAAATCACTAAGGACGGTAAGGTTATAGGTAGAGGTATTAGGAAGAAAGGCTTATACGTGATGAAACTAGGAAATAAGCCAAAAGACTAAATTTGTCTTGCAACGATTGATGAAAACTCCACATTGTGGCATAGGAGATTAGGTCACGCCAATATGAGTCTCATTCAATCGTTAGCATCTAAGGAATTAGTTAGAAACTTACCTAAGCTTACGTTTGATCAACACTTTTGTGATGCTTGCAAAATTGGAAATCAAGCTCATGCTAGTCACAAAGCTAAGAATATAGTCTCAACGACTTAATGCTTAGAAATCCTTCATATGGATGTCTTCAGTCCATTCGTCGTATGGAGTTACGAAGAAAACCTCTACACCTTAGTCATAGTAGATGACTACTCTAGGTATACTTGGACAAGATTTCTTAAGAATAAAATCGAGGCTTTCGAGCAATTTAAAATCTTTAGTAAAAAAATAAAAAACCAATTAGGATGTTAAATAGTGTCAATTAGGACGAACCACGGTAGAGAATTTGATAATGAAGTGCAATTTGGAGAGTTTTGTAATGCCAACGGTATTACACATAACTTCTCGGCTCCACGCACTCCACAATCAAATGGCGTGGTAGAAAGGAAAATAGGATTCTACAAGAAATGAGTAGAACCATGTTGAATGAACAAAAGTTTTGGTGTAACGTTGTAGATACTTCAACATATATCTTCAACCGAATCCTAATTAGATCCATCATAGGTAAAACATCTTATGAACTCTTGAGAGGTAGGAAACCTACTCTTGATTACTTTAGAGTGTTTGGAAGCAAGTGCTTCATCTTGAACACCAAAGACTACCTCACTAAGTTTAACCCAAAGTCATACGAAGGTGTCTTTTTAGGTTACTCCCAAAATAGCAAAGCCTATATCATCCTTAATAAACACATCATAAAAATCGAAGAATCGCTAAACATATTATCTTGTCTAACATTTTTCATTCGATGAAACTCCTCCACCCTCTAAGACATCACCCTTGGTGGATGATGACTTAAATGAAGTAGAAGCAATTAAGGTTTCTGAAAAGAAAAACTTAGAAAATGACATTGAGGATGAAACTTTAGAAATTGACAAAATAGTCAATATTAAGAAATATAGGAACCATCCATTAGAAAATTTCATAGGAAACCTTAACCAAAGAACTCTTAGGTCACAAGCCCAAAACCAAAGTAACTTCTTTTATTTTATATCAACTATAGAACCTAAGAATGTGAATGAAGCCTTAACGGATGAAAGTTGGATAATCGCCATGCAAGAAGAATTAAATCAATTCATTACAAACGATGTTTGGGAGTTAGTACCACAACCTAAGAATATGACAATCATAGGAACTAAGTGGGTGTTTAGAAATAAGTTAGCTGAGAATGGTGTTGTTTCTCAAAATAAGGCTAGGCTAGTTGCTCAAGGAATAATCAACAAGGGGCATCGATTATGATGAAACTTATGCCCTAGTTGCTAGACTTGAGTATATTAGAATACTATTAGCTTATGCTTATGCCTTAGATTTTAAGCTATTCCAAATGGACGTAAAAAGTGTATTCCTGAATGGTTTAATCCATAAGGAGGTATACATGGCACAACCTCCAGGATTCACCGAATTTGAAAAACCAGATCATGTTTATAAACAAAAGAAAGCTTTATACGGTCTTAAACAAGCACCCACAACTTGGAATGATAGATTAAAAGCTTTTCTTATTAAACATGAATACAGAATAGGAATGATAGATAACATAATTTTTACTAAGAAAAGTTCAAATCTCATCATCGTTCAAATATATGTCGACGACATTATATTCAGGTTCGACTTGTCAAGACATGTGTGATGAATTTGCCAAAATCATGCATGACGAGTTCGAGATGAGCATGATGGGTGAACTTAACTTCTTCCTTAGATTACAAATAAAACAAATGAAAGACGATATCTTTTTAATCAATCTAAATATATTAAAGAAATGCTTAAGAAATTTGGCTTAGAAGATTCTAAACCAATGAAAACCCCCATGTCCTCGGATACTAACTCACGAAAGACGAAGAGTATGAGTCGATAGATAGTACCAAGTATCGAGGCATGATGGGTAGTTTACTCTACCTAACGGCAAGTAGGCCCGATATCATGTTTAGTGTCTGCCTATGTGCACGCTTCTAAGAGGCTCCCAAAACCTCTTATCTTGAAGCGGTTAAGCGTATCTTTCGATATATTAAAGGCACTACGCACTTAGCATTATGGTATCCTAAGGGGACCGGCATAGAAACCATAGTATATGTCGACTCTGATCATGCAGGAGATTATGTGGACAGAAAGAGCACTAGCGGTATTGTACATTCGTGGGACGTTGTTTAACATCTTGGTTCTTGAAGAAACAAACCACTCTTGCTATATCCACTATTAAAGCCGAATACGTAAGCGCCGAAAAGGCATTTCAACAAGCATTATGGATGAAACAAGCTCTTATCGACTCGATGACGTCCTGATCATGTGCGACAATAAAGGCGCGATTGACCTTAGCAAAAACTTGTTGCAACACTTTCGAACTAAACACATCGAAATCCATCACCACTTTCTTCGTAATAATGTCCAAAAAGGACATATCTTTATCGAAAAAGTGTCGTCCGTCGACAATATCGCCGAAATTCTCACTAAACCTCTTAAACGTGAATCGTTTAACTATCTACGTCTTGGTTTAGGAATGATGGAACAAATTCCATAAATCGGCTCTCTTTTCTTCTGTCTCGATTCTAGTCCGTGTTCCACTCCGTGTCATGACAACTTAAATACTTCGTCCGAAATACTTTAATCATTTTCAATTCGCGAAATGCAAATTAAAACGTCACTCATTTAGTAAAAATTCTAAGTCAAAAATCGAGTCAAAAACCATCTGCTGATGATGGCCCCCATATCTAGGGCAGCCCCCTGATTTAATCAGGCGGCCCCCAGATTAATATGGGACCACCACCAGACGAAAACAAAAGTATGCCACTCTCATTTTTGTAAAACACAAAAACAAACACCCCCTCTCTTTAGCCATTGACGAAACACAAACCCAAAATCACCAACCCTAAAAATCAACCACTAATACACAAATTGAAGATCAAATCAACACTAATAATCAATCCTAACACCATAAAGATCATCAATTATAAGTCATTCTATCTATTTTCTTTCTAATTTATGTCTAGGGTTCATATTGAACAAAAATTCAAAATTGATATTTTCATTTTTCTTGTGTTTATATGCAATTAGGACTATAATAACACAATATATAACTAATATGCTTTCCGTAGACATAGGATTTGCATAATTAAAGTGTGTTTGTAAAAAATTGTTTTTCGCACAAAACCCCAATTTTATTTCAAAATCACTCAAGTTAGGAACACAATAAAATTGTTTTGATGCATTGTTAATACATCCTAAAAATATTTTTGCATACATGCATAATGATCTCCTGAACAAAATTCGAGATACATAATTCATAGGTATTTTTTGACATGTTTCAGTGAACAAATCTTTCCACGTTTTATCCTCGAATTCTATAGTCAATACTGAGTCAACTATACTTTAGAGGGTCAAATGCTAATCGAGTTTGTCATCCAAAACTGATTCTTCTCTTACACAATTAAAGAATTTGGCCAAATTCTTGGTATTCCCTTTTCTAGGGCTTGCTCTTTTATCGACACGTGGTCACTTGACGACTTGCGATACAATATTCCTACGAGTGGTCCATATTAAACCAACCCTCCTTGTCCTGATGAAATCAAAAACTATATTCAAGAGGAACGCGAGGGTCCGATCACTCGTATCCGTCATGACAAAGTCATTGATGTAGAAGAAAACCAAATTTTAACTCATAAAATCGTCTCTATATTGAAAACTTGGGTCGAAATAATTAGGGAACATGTCTTTTGTTTGGGAGGTAATCGGGATCATGTCTCCGCGTGTCTTTGTCACATGCCCTATTGTATTGCTAAGTCCGAGCATTACAATCTTGCATATTTTATTGCAAAACGCATGGAGTTTGTCACTAAACAACCTCGGTTAATTATACCATACGGTATGTTGCTAACCCGATTGTTTAAGTGTGTCATATCTGTAAATCCTGAATTGTCAAACGATCGTTATGTCTTGTATGATCGTGGTCATGTATCCTCTTGCCACTCAACAAGAGCGAAAAACTCGAAAGGATTATGCATGGCACGAAAAGAGGTCGTCACTCTACTCCTTCTTCATCCACCTTCGGTCAACCATCCTCCTCTCATCTCAACGATGATGATAATGATGGAAATGACAAAGGGACCTCGCGTGCAAGCACTCCTTCTCCCACCCATTTTGTCAATTCATTATCAAATGATATTCCTCGAGTCTTTTGAAACCCACCAAATATCAACCCTAACATAGAACCTTTCTATACTCGTCAAACCAAAATTCTAAACCGTCAAGTTCAATTGAGAGATGAGCAACGTGGTGAATTAAGGTCAATCGGGAAGGGCATCAAGAACTTGTTGAAAGAAAAGAAGAAGAAGTGCGCAATTTGAAAAATTGCCATACGACAATATATCTATATTTACTACTTAGTTGTATTGTTTGGTATTTATCCTTATTATCTATACTTTGTTACTATAACTTATGATGTTTGGTAGGATTTCTAGTACTTAGTTTGGGCAACGTAACTGGCATTAGATGATCGTTCCATTTTATCATCCTAATACTTGATTGCATGCTCTTTGATACACTATGGCTATTTTTTTTAATGATATTATGCATGCTAAATGAATTCTTAGTCAATGTGCCTAAATTTGCTTCTCTAATAAAACTTAGGATAGCTAGCCTTGTGAATTTGATTATTAGGAATTATTAGATGATTCTTGAGATAATTGATTTGGCTACAAAAGAAGCTTACATAATTAGTATGATTCTGCACAGGTTTAAAATTCTGAAAAACTAGGAAAATTTTCATCCTCCTAGAGAATGGCCCCCTTAAATACAGGGCGGACCCCATACATATCTGGGAACGCCACCCTATTTAAGGGACCACCCTCAGGAGTCATGAAAATTCTCCCTGTTCTCCCTCAGAATCTATGTAGTTGACTATCTCCTCTATAGCCTCAGCTACACTCTTGCTTTTTGTTAAACACTTTTTAGAATCAACTATTTACCATCTTATGCCTTACCTCTTTAATCCATCACCCCCTACTTAAATAGTTATCATCTTCACTCTCCTTATCATCTTCACAATCATATTCTCCACTTTTCTTCTACTTCCATGGATTCCACCCAAGCCTCCTCCTTTAACCCTTCTAAGAAAATTAAACTAACTATCATTCCACCTAGACAACTATTTATGGACATATCTAGTGATAAAGATGACATTACCACACCTTCTCCCATAACAAAATCTTCCTCTCCATCTCCACCAAATGCATCATTTAAAACTCCATCAACTAAAGATACATCATCAACCTTTGGCACTACCTCTTCCTTATTTGAGTCAAAACCTCAATCTTCACCTCCTTCCTCTATTGATTCACACTTAACACCTTCATCAATTACCACCTTCCTCCTTTTACTTGATCTAAATTCTCCAATCAAATGAGCTCCTCAAACCCTCCTCTAAACTTCTCAAGAAAACCCAGAATCAACACCTCAATCATCAACACCTTCTCAAAACCCTTCACCTCCATCACCACCAAGAAACAACCCTCAACCTTCTCCATCATCTTTCCTCAATGAGGCACAAATGGAAAATCGACTATAACACATCTCTCAACTTCTAGAAACAAACCTCTAACGCGCAACTAATTGCTACTCTTAATACCACCATCTCTACGCTCTCCTCCATCACCTCTTATACACCCCGCTACTCTTGACTTGAATATCATAGGGTCAATTGTCTTTATTGTTTTCATAACTGAAATCTCATTTTCACTCTTAGGGATGAGATAAACCTAATGTTTACTCACCTTGAGTATCTCCTTACCTCCGTCATTGCCTCACCCTCTCCACCTCATCCTTAAAACTTCTTTAATTCCTCCAAATAATGTTTAACCAACCTTTTTCTCAAAGACACAATCTATGACTCAAGAATCATCAAGGGATTATGAAGTATTAAGACTATTAGGGTAGTAGTGTTTAATATTAGTATATCTATGTATTGTAAGAAATTCATATTATCATGCACAAGTTTACCTTAGGTATGAAGTTGTTTTGTTATGCATGTATGAATTTTATCTATGATGAATGAATGGTCTTTTATTATTATGAGGAATGTGTATGCATTATGGATTATATGGCTATTTCTTTTCTATCTCTAAATAGCCATGTATATATATTTGTCGTAATCATTGCTACACGTTAGAAATGTTCTCTTGCACTTGTATTTCTAACTTGATTTTGTAGCAAAATATCATAAGATCGATCCCTTGGTGTCCCAAACGAGGGGGAGTAAACATCAAGGGGGAGTCTTAGCTTCGTCGACTTCTTTCTCTCTACATCTCGACAATTAACCTTTTTAGATTCAACAAAAAAGGGGGATAAATAGATTAAAACTCATTAATAACTTGAAATTTTTATTTTTATACAAAATGAGTTTATATTTTGTCAACATCAAAAAGAGGGAGATTGTTAATACAAATAATGCTTAAAAACGTTATTTATATTTTTCGACTCCTCTATGTTTTGAAGATGACAAAATGTAAAAACATTCACGATAAAAATAAACATTTATATGTTATTAATCATAAAATTCCATTTTGACATAAATCACGTAAGGTATGGATAAACAAATCATTAAACTTAATTAGTGATCAAGTAAATAATTTTTTTCCTAATCCATCACATTTCTACAAAACTATATTTTTACAAAATTACACAAAATAGTTTTGTTAAATAAAGATAATGTTTTATTTAAAAACATAAATTTGAATTTAGTTTTTCCCTCTGGTTTGTTCTTCCTAAAACAGATAAAATCTAGAAAAGAGAAAACATTTCCCCACTAAAAGATAAAAATAGGAGCGTCTACCTAGGGGTGGCCCACTGATAGGTAGAACGGCCCTCAGATATATATGGGACCGACGGACCGCCCCCAGGAGACGTTGCTCTCTCCCTCTTGCCTATAAATACTGCACTATTGCTTAGCAGATTTCTAACCTTTTGCACACAGTTCTCGTCTTCTTTCTCTCTCTAAATTCTTCTACATCTCTCTAAAACCTTTGATCACTAACTTGCTTAATCTTGTTTTAAGTGATCCAATCTTCCCTTCTTTGGCAGAAAAAGGGTATTATTAGGAGAGGGAATGAATTAGGAGTCTTGCGCTAATAATAAAGGTTAAAAAGGTCCTTCTACCTCAAACTCTTTTGATGCTTTAAATACTTTGAATGTAGAGGATTAATGTGAAACATCTAGCTCTAGGGCTGATCATGTGGAAGATCAAGAGTCGAGGCCTAAAGTGTCTCAGTTGAATGAACATGTCGAATCCGATGAGGAAGTGGATAAATTTATCTTTCCTGAAGGGGACAAGTTTGGTGACAAATTTGATATCCAGCTGAAAGGTCGAGTTAGGAAATAAGTTTGTCTTGTTTCTATAGCATAAGATGGGTTTGTCTTTCTTATGTTGTGGTTCGGTTGCTAGCATTCTTTGTTGCGTGGTCTTCTTGAGATTGGCGTGTCAATCTTAAGTTTGTTTTCCCATGTAACGGGATGGGTTGTATGATTCACCTACACCTTTTTTACTTAAACGTTTTTTGGTGTAATACAATTTACCGGGGAAACCCTTTACCCAAAAATATCTTCCCTTCTTTCTTCTTCCTTCAAGTGCAAGAGAAGAACACTCGTATTCGCCAAAAAAGAAGCAGTTGTAGTATTAGTGATTCTCTAACTATATTCTTATGATTTGATCTCTATGTTTCAATCTTGTGTAGTTGTGTAGATCCGGATAGTGTATAAATCCGGAAGTGTTGATTGTGAGTAGGTTAGTATTTTAGGTCTTAAAATACTCTTGTGAAGTAGTAGATTGGTTCTAGCTAAGATTAGGACTCGACATTTAGCTTAGTGTCGGAAATTGGTATAAGCGACATGTAACAGTTTTCTCTGCCTAAAGGGAGCTTATAGACATAGTGAAATCTCGAATCGGATACTCGGGGAGTAAAGTAGGGCGAAGAAGAGCTTCGTAGCCGAACCACTATAATTCTCGGTGTTGTGGTTTGATTGTTCTATCTCTTATCTCTTACCCTTCATTTTATATCTTGTAGTTGCTATTTATATTGTGATTGTGTTGTTTGTAGTTAGATATATTGTTTGTCTATATTGTTGGTTAATATCACATAAACTCGAATCTAACATTTATATAAGCAAAGTTTTAAAATGCCAATTAACGGGTAAACTTTTCACCCCCCCCCCCCTTCTTTTTACACAATCTCAAACACACAAAATCACCATTGCTTCAAAAAGTAAAGTAATATGAAAAAATCCATATGGTTTAGCAGCTAAATGCAAATAAGTTTACATTTAGCAGCTCAATCCATATTGTTTAGCAGCTCAATGCAAATGAGTAAACATTTAAGAATTCCCCTCATAACAATGGTCTAACAAAAAAGTAAACAACATCTTGAAATACATATCTCAACTCACATCTTTCTTTCTCCTTTTTTCTTCTCATTAGGATGTTCTGAACCATGGACCGAGTCTCGAGTCGACTTGTTGATCTTTAATTCCTTAGTTCTATGTCTTTTCTTTAGATTAAGGACTTTACGCCCACTAGTATGAGTAGAGTTTCGACCACTTAACTATTCTGGTATTGTTGACTTTGTAGGATTTGCAAAACTATAAGAAGAATTAGTCAAAGAAGTTGCAGATGATCTTTCTAGAACAGCATCGAAGCTTTATTATGTTAGAAATCTAACATATTATTCTAATTGCTAACACACATTTATTAGAATAAAGGAAAAAGACTCCTAATGCAAAATCGGCTTGTTAAAAATGTCACCATCACATCATTTTTCAAAAGCAAGAAGACATTGGTTTTCATTTTTACAACATTGTACTCATATTATTTTGTATATACAAATAGTTAGTTATGAAAATAGGTCATCATATACATTTAGAAGTATGGTTTAGTTGCTCTAGGCTTTCACCTAAAGTTTTGATCAGTATGTATATCTTGAAAACAATCAACTAATAAGTTAAAGTTAAAGGATATACTATATTACGTATCGACAAATAGGTATCGAGCAAAGTAGAAGTTCAAGATTAAGGTGTTGATAGTTGATCATAAGTTGCTCTTAAGTATTATCATGATCAGAAATGGATGAATCATGAAGATGAGTTGCATTTGATCCTTTTTTTCCATTTTCTTATTCAATTTTTGTTGATAATACATTTGCTTAAGCCTCTCTATTTCTGCCTTCAATGCCTCTTGATGAGCTACATTCATTCAAAACAAACTGATAACCAACTTCCAAAAATTTTGATTTACGAGAATCAGATATAAGTTGATTTTTGTACATGGTTTGAAGCACCCAATATTGGTCTGCTACAAATGGTACCAAAAACTATTTTTTTTTGCTAAAACTAATACTGAGATGGGTTCGACTGCAAGTTGAACACAACATCCCAATCAAACTTTCAATCTGAAACCCTCAAAATGAAAATATCAGGACACATAAGTACAAACAATCAGTAGTTACCGTGTTTTTATATATGTGAATGTGGTTGTCATAAGGCGCCGTTGTAGAAAAAGCCATATATCCGTAAGAACCTGCTAGCTGAGGTCTTTGGATCTGCTTTGAAATATCATTTTTTCTAATTGTTGCAAGTATAGTGAGCCCAAAGTCAGCTACATAAGGTAGTTTTGTCGCATGGTTCGAACTCCATCTAGACTTAAAAGCCCACTTCAATTAAATATCAGCCTTATACATAGTCTGATAAATACATAGTTGGTTTAAACTGTTTATTAGAAATAATAAAAATTTAACCCCAATAAAACCCCCCTACATACATGATAAAAAATCATGTAACACACCTTTGTGTGTGAATGGGCATGTTTGCTATCATGTTACGTTCATACATAACTGTATATCATGTTTAACATTTACAATTGTTTTGAACTTATTAATGTCATTCATATTCTTTATCCGATTCCTCATATATTCATATGTTAAATATATCATTTAATGCATAGCATTCTAAAGAATTTCATTTTTAATGATCGACCTCTTTTTGAGTTGGATTGAAGGACTTATACTATCCTATATTACTAGAGACTTTAGGCATAGGTAAACAAAAACGCCCTACAATTTAGTAAGGTTGTATAATTGATTATGACTTTTTTTAGGGCTATTGACATAAATGTCAAGATGCCAAAATGACTGTTGTAAATAAGCTATCCAAACAACCCTTAATAACGTGTCTAGGGTGCCATATGACTACTAAAATAGGCCATTCAATTTCGGCGGTAATTGCTGTTGTGACACAAATATTTTGAACTAGCGATAACAACAGATTTGCAACACACATAAATAGATGTTTGTGGACTATTCGGGTTATGAGGCTATGATGTGTTTCAAATGTTGTAAATTGTTTATATAGGATTATCGGTTAATAGACGGAAACACACGGGAAAGTATACCCTTTTGAGTTTAGTAGAGTCTAGGTAAGTGCAGGTCGTCCCAAGGGAGTAGTGCGTTCTTAGATTCAAAAAGTAGTTTAAAAAGATAGTCCAAATGATTGTCACGATCATTGGACTCATATTTGATTTAACAACTAAGTTATACCAAACGCTATAAATGATTTAGATTATACCAAGATGATTAAAATATGTTTGTTTAGGCTTAGAGAGACATGAGTCTAGAAATGATATGTAAAGATAGGCTCAATCACAAACAAAGCATATAAGCCACAAATGACGGGTAATCACAATAGCAAGTATGTCTACCAATTATGCAAGGGAATTCTTTCGACCTTTGACCCAAACATAACAAGCACATTAAGATAGGTTTATGACCAATATTTATACAATTATGCTTCCCCTAATCAAGTCGTTAGACATGAGATTAGGCCTTAAACACATAATCATTCAGGTTGTCTAGCAATTTATAAATTTCATTCTCAACCAAGGTCTTGTATTGATTCGCGACTCAAAATCACACACATCAGCTTTTCGACTATATCTACTAAGATGATCAACCAAAGGGTTAGTCAATAATCCGATAATAACATATCAAGCATAAGCAATAAAACGTGTAAGCATATCATAACCAATCCAAATATATTCATAATCCTCACAAAGCTTAAACAAACATTAAGAGACTACTCCATAATCAAACAAGTAACAAATCACGTAGCTTTTAATCCTGCAATCAAAAAAAGATCATATTCAAAGGTTAAAACAGTTTTATACCAAATTCCAAGAGCAAAATATGGTGATTTCACAAGAATTTCCCAAGAACACTTTATTATATTCGAAGTAAAACCTGGAAACTATGAACAATTCTGTCACAATCGCTTATAGATTCAAAATAGCACTTCAATTATGTTCCTTTGATGGATCAAAACCTGGGTTTGAGAAGAACTTAGGAGCAAGTTCAACCAAATTCCCAAAAACTAGTTTCTAACTTATTCAACTTTTAGGAGAGGATTGTAGATGGATGTGTGTGAGATATGAGGGATTTGGGGCTGTATTTATAGGCTCAAGGGAGGCCTAATTTCATTCATAGAATGACCTAGAAGGGGGAGATGATAAGGTGCAATGAATGCCAAGCTCATTTAAGAGCATTTACCACAAATTTAATGAGGTGCGCCGCACTTTTTGGATTGTGCGTTGCACTTTGGGCATTTATAGCTTCGGGGTTTTTTTTAATTTGTAGATAAGATATAAATTTATTTCTCTTCGTGTGGCACGCATGAACAACTAAACGGAGTCGTATGATCCAAGTTATAGCAACACAATTGCATTGCTTGAGTTTTTCTTCGTTTAGACTTTAATTCTTCGTGTATTCTTCGTTTTTCTTCCACGACACGTAATAGAAACCTACTTAGCAATATTTACTCGAATTAAGTCCAAAAGTCTCCTTATTATTAACCGATTTATATTATATTTATATCTTGATATTTATATATATATATTATATATATATGTTAGAATACTTATTTACATATATTAATATTTGATAAACACATATAAATACATGTATATTTGAGGTTTTCCGGCCCTCTTTCAATTTGTAACTCCCATATGAATTTTCATTATTTAATGCATCAGTCATACTTTCTAGAAACTATAAATTTGCGATACTCAATGCTAGTGTTGTTGTGACATATTTTCATACCTTTCACAATCGATTATAACTTCCATACCTTTCACGCAAAATATATATCCCAAATCTTGTATCATAGTAAAGTTGTCTCCTAGCGCGATGTTTGAAAGCACATACCCACAATCGATTATAAATAAAAACTATATTACACATTATATAAATACTCACCCAAATCTACATGCTCAAGCGTCTCACAGTTATCCTCCGCATCAAACTTATTCATCCTCCTAGCTCCAAACCTCGAAAATATTCACACATACAAAATCAAAACCCCACAAATAAAAAAGTTCCACTATTTTATATAACAACTCGAAAGGGTAGTAATTTAAAGTCAAATAATTAAACCTCAATTCATTCTTAATGATCGAACAATCAAACCTCAGTTCATTAAAAACTTAAAAAAAGATATGATGAGACTTACAACTAGTGGCCGGAGTGAGGACGACGGCTCAAGGTTGGCGAGAAAACCCAAAGACACGCCGACAACTTTGTTCTGCCTTGAAACACATATCTCGAATTGTTTTAGATTAAGAAGATAGAGAGGTTAAAGATTTGTTTTTTGTTGATAAAGAGGCTGGAGATATGTTGTGGGTCTTATTTAAGATTTTGGATATTGTTTAGGGTTTCTCTAGATGTGTGTGTGTGTGTGTGTTAGGATCTTTCTGGATGTGTGGGTGAGATTATGAAAGGTGTAATTTGTTTTTGGATGAGTCATCCATGAAGAAGCATTGAAGAGAAAACATGTATGAGGAGAAAGGAGACAGATGGAGGAGTTGAAGAGAAAACACGTATGAGGAGGAAGGAGACTAACCCAACATTTTTTAGTATTTTATACAATGGGTGGGATTAAAAAAATAATTTACTTGATTAAAATATTAAGTTACTGTAGCAATGTGAGAGGTTAGTGTAGCAATGTGAGACACCGATTTTATGGCTTTTAGTATATATATTAACTGTAGCAATCTGTGGGGGTTATTGATAGCATTATGAGACCCAATTTATGGCTTTAGTATTATTTGTTAATGACAAATATCTAAATGTTTTCACAAATAATGTAAAATTAACAATATTTATTCATTCCTTCGTTAATAATATTTTTCATTCTTGCTTACTTTAACCATTATTCCTAACACTACATAAATATGTTTTACTGTCTTAAAAGGTTTACATAAACAAATAGGGCATGTTAAGTTGCTAACCAAAATACCAAATGGTAGTTTTATATGGGCCTGAGCCCGGGATCAATTACAAGCCCAATGCCATTATTCCAAATCCACACACCACCACTTTCAGAGTTTTTGTCTTTCAGTCGTTTAAAGTCGAATAAAACTATAAAAGTGAAGACTACATGCTGAAATGTTCTTTTCTCCAACTGTAACATCCGAGAATATTTGAAATTTTGAATGACGATTTCAATCTTTGACTTTTAAGGTCTGGCTTGACTTATAAGAACGACCATCTAAAGCACGTTTTTTTACTGGACCTCTAAAGCAAATTGATGTGGTAATGAAATCGTGCAATCTTTTTAGTTTGAACCGAGACCCGAAACAGTAGAAGGTGACTGAAATCAGCCTGAATAGATCTTTAGAATCAAGGAAAGTGTACCAGGCACAAAATAAATAAATACATTTAATTATCACGTTTTATTAAATAACGAATATTTAATAAAGTATTTAACATTTTATGCCGGTGACGTTTGTTGAATAGCAAATATTAGAGTAAAAGGTCATTTTTAAGGACAAGTTATCGGAAATATCAAAATAATATAAACGTTTTAATAAATTTGCTAAAACGTTTACAGAAAAAGTTGTCGAGGAAATATCATTTTATCAGAAAAATGATTTGGAAAACAATGGCGCAAGTTTCGCGCATTGAATCATTCGTTAAGTCATCCAAACGAGTCCCGAACCGATATTATATCGTAACTATATAAAAATTTACTAATGGAACCCCTAAATATTTGGGACATGCACATTCTATTTAATTTTTTAATATAAATATAAATTTTTATATTAAAAATTCTCATTTCCATCTCTTATACACACACACTTTTATAAAATACTCTCTTCCCTCCCTCATTTTCCCGGCCACCACTCGACCACCGCCGCCGCCGTCGTCGGCTGCCGGAAAACTTTTCCGGCGAGTTTTCCGGCCAACACCAAATATGCTCCCACTCACCCGATCTACTCGATCCCATACCTCTAACATATACTCCAAGCGCCACCAAACACCACCTTTCGTCTACCTCAACATCACTGACACACACCTCCAAGGGTTGCGGCTTGTTGTGGTAAACACCAATGAGGGGAGCGTTTGTCCAACACAGGATTTTCGCAAGGTACCTATCTCAACCCCCAATCGCCACTAGTCAGGCCAACAAATAAACGGGTAGCCCAATCGATTAGCCGCGTAGGCGCACGTCCCGTTTTGTGGTTAAACAAACCCAAAAAAAAAAAAAAAAAAAAACCAAAAAAACTCTCAAAAAAAAAAACAAAAACAAAAAAAACATAAAAAAACAAAAAAAAAAAAAAAAAAAAAAAAAAAAAAAAAAAAAAACAAGGGTGTTGTTATGTGGCTTAGCAACAAGGGTTGCGTGTGGTTTTGTTTATAAGCACCAAAGTGGGTTTTCTGAGGTTGGGTTCGTGTCACAGCCGCGGGGTGCGTACGGGTCGGGAGTGTTTGGTTTGTCATGGGTTTATGGCAGCCAACGCAGCGGGTGCGTTTGGCTGTCCGGATCAGCCGAGGGTGTGGGATGCGTTTGGTTTTGTTATAGAAACGAATGGGCGTTTGGTTTTGTTATAGAAACGAATGGGCGTTTGGTTTTGTTTATAGAAACGAAGGGTGCGCGTGGTTTGTTAACAACAGAGAAGGGGTGTTTGTTTTATGGGTTATCGAAGAAAAGGGTGCGTCGGGTTTAGCTGTCAAAACAGCGAGTCGGGTTGTCAGGTTTGGCCGTCAAAACAGCGAGCCGGGTTGGGTCATCGGGTTGGCTGTGGGGCAGCCGGGTATAGCCGAGGGAAGGGTTGTTTCGGGTTGTTAATATCACTAGGGTGCATTTGGTTGTAATAAAAACACCAAGGGGTGCGTTCGGTTTGACGCACACCACAGAAGGTTGCGGTTTTGGCAGTAACCAACCACCATAGGGAATATGTTTTTTGTTGGTTAGTGCTGTCAATACCTCCCACGAGGGGTTGCGTTTGGCAATTCGACAGCAGCCAAGGGAGGGGGCGTTTTGCTGTATATTTTGCGTTCGGGTTGGGTTTATAACACCCGACGAGGGTGCATTTGTGTCGGGTTTTGGCTGTGGGACAGCCGAGGGTCGGGTTGGCTGTTGGGATAGCCGAGGGGACAAGGTCGTCGAGTTTGGTTTCGTGGGTTAACAACGACAAGGAAGTTTCTGCGACGGTTTGTGGTTGTTTAATAAACGCGAGGATGCGTTTTGGTTTTCAAACAAGTCCGGGGGGTATTTGGGTTCATAAAGGGTGCGTTTAGGTTTTACCAACGCAGCGGGTGCGTTTGGTTTACCAACGCAGCGGGTCCATTTGGTTAATAAACAAATAGGGTGCATTTGGTTGTTTGGGTTGGCTGTAAAAAGCCCGGGGACCAGGCGAGGGGTTTGTTTGTTTTGATAATCCAGGACACAAAATGTGTGGTTTTGTTTTGCACCATAAATATATTAATTGTTTCATTTATTTTATCGATTTAATTATAATGTGATGAAATTTATTAAAATTACGCGGTCTAGTATTTATATGCATAAATATTTTAAACGGGATGATATTAATGTATAAGCGTATTAGATATATTTAGCGAAGAGTTGACTATAAACGAAACTATGGCGCGTTTATGGAACGAATAATTAATAGCAGAAAACAGAACATGGGACTTCGGGATTCGAGATTTTGATTAAGTTAGACTTTGGTTTTACAAAAAGATATCTATTATATTTTTTATGGGACAGATTTGAGATAAAACGGGACTTTTTAATTCAAATTATCGAAGAAAACTGGAGTGTAATCGAAACTACATATATACTTTAGTAGAAAATAAGTTAATTTTAAATATATGTTAATCTGGCAGATTATTAATTAAGCGATTTTTGAGCCACTTTCGTGTCCGTTTCAGCTTCCGGCACGAACACGAAAGTTGTTCGTATAATGGACGTTTTACTTGCCGCGAGGCTTAGCAATTTTAAAACTTTGAGATTTAGCGGGTCAAAACCAAAAGTCAACAGTAAATGTCAAACGGATATTTTTAATTAATATTTAATCATTATGAGTACGTTTTTGAATGATAAAAAAAAGTCGGTTAATTATATTATTTTCAATTAATAGTTTTAAGTCATTGTTTGGTTCTAAAAAGGGGAGTCTTAAAATAGTAATTTCTGTAAATATTGAGATAAAGTTAGGATTTGGACGAAAAATAGATTATATATATACATATATATTACTTAGGATTAAGTTTATAGGACGCGCAAAGTGGAATCTCATCACATGTATATATGTATGTATAAATATAAATAATATGTTTGATTTCGTGGCTAACGATGTACGCATTCGTTGGTAGTATTTATTTTCGTGTATAATGAACGACATAATTATAGGTCGTGGTCAAGATCGTTGCAGATTCAGTTGTGATTTAATTGGATTAATTGATTGTGGTCTTTAATCAATGTGAGTTCATAGGTCTCGTCTTTTCTTCTTTTTGAATGTTTTTAACCCGCGAGGGGTTGAACATGCTTGTCTACACAATTTTATACCTTACTCGGTTTATCTTATAATCAATGTGATTGTTTTAAGGATTTTGTGAGTTTTATAGCCCCTGTTTTACTGCGTTCATTACGATTTAATCTTTTGGGGTGAGAACTTGCTTTGTTGCCTAAAATTGTTTGGCAATTCAATTACTGGTCGATTACATTACGTGTATACTTGAATATTTACTAGCTCATATTTACATGAATATTTACAAGCTCATTTTTACATGAATATTTACAAAACTCAAATTTACATGATTTGTTCAAAAACTCATTTACATTATACTTTGTTTTACAATTTGGGACGCAAAGTGAAAGTTTTATTGATTAGTGTGTACACTAAGTATTAAATAATTTCCCCCTTTTAAGCCCAAAACTATTGTGAACTGTTATTCCTGGTTGGAAGCCAGCGAGTGGTTATAAGGTTGTGATCTATCGGGTTTGACAACCCTCCACGTTCCGAGTGTCAAGCTATCACCCGGGATGGACACGAATATTATAAAGGTCGGTTTTGGATGTTGCGGGTTACAACATCTGTATGAGCATAATGGCTAAAATAGCTAAAATACGTCGAGCTTCAGTGTCATGAGCTTAGTGTAACAGTAATCTGGTTTTGTGATGTCTGCATTTGTTGTAGTATTACAGGAAAATTCATTGCAGGTTACCTGGTTTATTTATTATTTTCAGGAATTCGATAGGAAGAAGGTTGCCAAGGGTACATTTTTGGTGAATTAAATTTGTAATGCAATATTTATTAATATCTATGGATAAGATTGGTACTTTTGGGGTGACATTAAATTAATCTTGCATTCTTTATAAAATCTTTGGGCATAATATTGGTACTTTGAGGACATAAAATGGGTCGTGAATATTTTATAAACATTTGTACATAGGTACTGTGATGACAATAAAAACTGGATAAATATATTTGTTTGAAAACTTTCTAATTCATACTTATATCTATCCTGATGAATCTCACCAACTTTATTGAACTTTTTTAAAGGCATTGTTTTTTCTCAGGTAAATTAGATGCTTGGATTATTTGATGTGCATTGGAGTCTTTACATTCAAGTTTTTCATGGTGATGCAATTATGGGACAACTATTATTTTGATTTCAGAAAATCAACGAGATTGTTTTACAAACGACACATTTAGAGGTCGTTCTCTTGTATCTAGCGCTGTGTATTATGAAGTAGCACCCCATGTGGTATTCCGCTGCGTTGTATGATTTTTGGGGGTGTTACACCAACGTGTTATGAACAGTAATGTCATGACACATAGATCCACAAACGTTGTGTTTAATAGAATTGGCTTTGCAATACAAAAAGGGCTAGCGGCACAGCTTGTTGCTCGTTTGTCTTCTCCTACTATGTAAATAATAATTTTTAAATGCATAATTATAAATTCTATATCTTATATAATGAAAATTTTATATTAATATAATGGGACATATTATATGCATTACTATGATGGAACATATTGTATTCTAGACCTATGTATTTGTATTGGTGCAAGTGAAATAAATAAGGATAGGATCCAGTAAAAACATCAAAACTTAATTGCTAGATTTAAGATCAATGATCTCAAGTTCTCAACCAACCAATACATGTCCAAATGGTTCCAAATGGGCTAATTAGTTTTCGGTTGCATCTACAATCCAAAGACACTAAGGAGACATAATGTTAGATCATTATTAGCAATGGGTGAGGTTCTTTTTAAAACGAAAATAATATACAGAATTACGAGAACCAACATTATTTAATCAGATTTTTTAGATATTTATCTTTTTAATTTAATTCAAAAGGATACATTGGTAAAATTACATTTTTCATATTTTTAAAAAAAATTAATAAAAAAACGTTTAGTTCCTAAATTTTAGGAATTTTTTTAAATACTTTTTTTTCAGCATGTATAGTTTCAAAAAGGTAAGATGCATATGTGTTTTTTTTCAGATAATGTAATTTTATTTATGTTTTTAGTGTTCAATTGTAAACATAAATATCTTACATGTACTGTATATATTTCAAAGCAAAAACATTATACAAAAAAGCTAAAATCATGTTATATACAATTCACATAAAAAATTCAAAAAATAAATAATAAATGAAAGTTTCGTTGATGTATAGACGTGTCTACTAATCTCTAACACGACCACTTTTGGTGTTATCGTAGATGCATATGTATTTTCCATCTTTAGATACTCGATTTCATTGTATGTATACGTGCATTTGAGTTCATCCATTTGCCCTTATGTTTACGTATTAAGTTATTTATGTGTGTTAGTGTAAATATTACGATATTTAAACTAAACAAGCCTTTTGGTTTTAATAATGACAAACAAGTAACTTTTAATATGTAACGTAAAATGCGCAAGTTACTCGTGACCACAACTCATCAACGCATACATTCGTCAACACCTCTCGACGTCTCGAGTCCACTCATGCTTCAACCAAAAGTACGAATATGTTTGTTACGTTGCATTATGATCAACCCAATTTAAACAACCATTAAGAATGATTAAAATACTTTTTAGAGTCACTAAGTATTTACAAGGTCAATCATTCTTTTTCGAACCTCGTTTTGCATTTCATACAAAGTATGAACACCGTTTTATAAACTAGCAAAACTTATTTTGTCATGCATACTAAAACAATCATTTGCATAAACCTATGTAAGTTTACTTACATCACCACTAAACAAATGCTTTTAAGTAATCCCTTACTTAACAATAACTAGTTGCATCAGTGAATAAGACAAAATAAGATTAACCATTTTTAGAAACAAATCTTATAAGATATTTCATACCTTTCAACTCTTTCTATTTTAGTTATTAATTTGATTTTCTTTCTAGAACAATATCCAATCAGATTTTATGAGTACATTAAGGATATAAACAAAAGATTTGTACCAAAATGATATCAGTTTTGGTTGACCCAAAAATAATATCATCAATAAAGATTTGTACCAAAATTCTCATTTCATATTTTTGAGTTATCAATTTAGCAAACTATTTACACAACTTTGTGCTGGTTGACCCAAAAATAATATCATCCACATAGATTTGTACCAAAATGACATCAGTTTTGGTTTTGTAGACAAACAATGTGTTGTCTATCTTTTCTCTTACAAACATGTGTTCAGTTAGGAAGGTGATGCGTATTTTATTTTAAAATATATTTTATTCTTGTATTACATTTAAAAAAAATTGCTTTCTACCTTTAACAAACGCACTAACGGGGCAGAGAACCCCTGATGGGTCGCGAGTAGTTGTAGAGTGATTAATTGAGGTTCGTTCCTGAGAGCTATACAGTGGTTAATTAGTTTTAATTTGAAATGTCACGTAATTAAAGTGGTTTTAAGATTGATATTGAGATAAACAAGAAAGTAAATATGTGGAAATTAAAAGAGATAGAAGATGTCAAGGAGAGAAGCGTGCTAGCCTAGCCATTACATTACTATTGTTATAACTATGTTTTCCTGTGCAATGTTACATCATGGTCTCGTTGGTGGTTTCTAAAGTCGACAAACCTGAATATATATCTTTAGTCTGTCCAATAATTCCTGTGATTCCAAATCCCCCGAAAGTTATGAAGGTAGGGCAACCAGGTCATAGTGATTAATCCCAACTATCCCAAGAAGTAGTCTAATAACCTATCTTAATACTTTACCCTCTTTGGAAAGGAGTTTACTGTGCTTTTTAAGTATATTAAGTTATAAAGGCGGTAACAGGGT
This sequence comes from Tanacetum coccineum, assembly GCA_026074375.1. Classification (NCBI taxonomy): domain Eukaryota; kingdom Viridiplantae; phylum Streptophyta; class Magnoliopsida; order Asterales; family Asteraceae; genus Tanacetum; species Tanacetum coccineum. Next base: position 31,569 of record BQNB010019601.1, on the reverse strand, counting down.
TAGTTCCTACACTAGGGTTGGAATAATCATCCGACCCTAGTACCCTGCTAATCCTATGTTTAAGTGGTAATCTAATAACAGGATTAACATGATCTAAACCACCGCAATATACCAAAACCCAGGGTTTCACGTAGTCAAATTGGATATCAAACGAAAACCATGAATACTAACAGGAAACAAGAATTTTAAAGATAGTAAATTCATGACTAGGCTAGCATTTGAAGTGCTTGGCAGCTCATGGCAACAACAAAGCAAGAATTAATAAAGATAATCATGGATGGAAAACTCATAATTCTTACAGGATTCGTTTATGAATGATTAAATACAAAATTAAATTAAGCGTGATCTACCTTGGACTTTCTGTGGAATTCTTCTTTGAGCTATGGAGGCCTTCATCACCCCTTAGATCTGTGGTGGAATGGTTGATGATGAAGTGGCTGAATGAGGCCTCTATTTATAGATTTCTGTTTACTGTTACGGCGTAACCTTCTAGAGTGTTATGCCTTAAAGTGCTGACGAGGCTTTCCATGTGGTAGGTGTGTAAACTAGAAGGGGGGTTGAATAGTTTACATGTTTGTTTTACGGTTTAAAAGTTTACTTTCAAAAATGTATAGATCCGAGTTATATGTTCAATCAAATCACAATATGAACAAGCAATAACTATCTAAACAAAAACTAAATAACAACAATAATAATGTAAAGAGATAAGGAAAGAAACAACCAAACCAAGACACTAAGATTTTATAGTGGTTCGGCTATGAAGCACCTCTTCGCCCTACTCCACTTCCCGAGTATCCGACTCGAGATTTCACTATGTCAACAAGCTCCCTTTAGGCGCAGAAAACCGTTTACACGTCGCTTACGTTATTTTCCGACACTAAGCTAAATTTTGAGTCCTAATCTTAGCTAGAACCAAATACCACTTAACAAAGATATTACTCACTCACAGATCCCTACACTATCAAGTTACACAATATCCAAAATCATACCAAATTACACCAAATATATACAATAGAGTTTTGGTACTTAGAAGAAAAGAGGAGAGATCACTAATTAACACTTTGTTTCTTAACGAATACGAATGTTCTTCTCTTGCACTTGAATGAGAGGGAAGAGATGAGAAGAAGATATTAGATCACTTGAAACAAGATCTAATTTATGTTATTGATCAAGGTTTTAGTTGTGTGAAAGCAAGGTTTAGTGAGAGATAGAAAAGAATGAAAATTTCATGCAAAGAGGAATTATTTTCTGCTGGGAATGGAGCAATATTTATAGGCAGGGAATCCCAACGGCTCTCTGGGGGTGGTCATGGCGGTCCTAAAAAATGACCGTTGCTGGTGGCGGTCCCGGCGGTCCCTTATATATAAGGGGGCCGCCAGGCCTAAAAGGGGGCCGCCACTAGACTCCGCTCCCTTTTTTGTCCTTTTGTGGTGAAGGTTGTATCTGTTATAGAACCTTCTATTTTGGGGGGAAAATTTGAATTTCAAATTTTATGTTTTTAATAAAACATTTCTTTTAATGAATAAATATTTTGTTTTTATATTTTTATAAAAACACATTTGTAGAAATGTAAGGTTTAAGGAAAATATTTTCTTGATCACTAATCATGTTTAATGATTTGTTTATCCATACCTTAAGTGATTAATCTTAGAAATAGAATTTTATGATTAGTAATTTATAAACGTTTAATTTTATCGTAAACGTTTTCACATTTTGTTATTATCAAAACATTGAGAGGTCGAAAAATATAAATAACGTTTTTAGACATTATTTGTATTAACAATCTCCCCCTTTTTGATGATGACAAAACATAAACTCATTTAGTATAAAAATAGAAGTTTATAAATTATTAATGAGTTTAATTCTATTTCTCCCCCTTTTTGTCGAATCCAAAAAGGTTGATCGTCGAGTCGTAGTAGAGAGAAAGAAATCGACGATAAAAGACTCCCCCTTGATGTAAGCTCCCCCTTGTTCGGGGCACCAAGGGATCGATCTTACGATAATTTGTTTGCTACAAAACAAGGTTAGAAATACAAGTGCAAGACAAATATTCTTCAAGATAACACATTGTATTTAAACTAACAAAAGAAGATTTTCATTCCACCAACAAGAAAATCATACATTAGCACAACCAACTAATACATTCATGCAAAATAAAACTAGAACTAATACAAGATAAAGAGACATAATACTACATAAGTCTTAAATGATTCATGATTCATAGAGAATGACTTTTTAAACAAAATGTCTTTGGATTTTCCATTATTAAACCATTTGAAAAGGGTCTATGGTGGAGGTGGAAAATGGGTTGTGAAGGCGGTAGTTAGAAGATACTCAAGATGAGCAAACATAATGTTCATTTCATCTCGAAGGTTCAAGTAGAGGTTACGGTTGTGGAAACAACAAATACAAGTTGATCCATGATAGTCATGATAGTTGTAGTAGAGTGGATGCCCCATGATAGGAGGTTGAGGTGGTGGTAGTGATGGTGAAGGTGGACTTGAGAGATTTTCAAGAGGTGTGATTGGTGATAATGATAGAGTGATATCCAAAGAAGGAAGGCTTTGAAGTGGTTGAGGGTTTAAAGGTCTAGGAGGGACATCCAAGATGTTCTCAAGCAAAGGGTTCAAAGGTTGAGGAGAGGTTGGTTCATGAGAGGATGAAGGTGAAATTTGAAGTTTTGATTGAAAAGAAGAAGATGTATTATCTTGGCTTGAGGAGGTTTGATTTGTGGATGGAGTTTTTGATGGTGCATTTGGAGGAGTTGGAGATGAAGAAGTGGTGGTAGGAGAAGGTGTAGTGGTGACTTCTTCATCACTAGAGATGTTGACAAATAGTTGTCTAGGAGGGATTATGGTTAATTTGATTTTCTTGGAAGGGTTTGAAGAAGAAGCATTTGTGGAATTCATGGTAGATTTTGGTTGAGGAAGATGAAGATGATAAGAAGAATAAGAAGAGTTCATGATTTAAGGTGGAAGAGGTAGATTCAAGAGGTAAGGCATGGGGTTTGAAGCTTTAGATTCCAAAAATTGTTTATCAAAAAGCAGAAATCAGCTAGGCCTAGATGGGATAGTGGTCAACTGCACAGAAAATCAGGTGGTCACAGTAGAAGAATCCGTGACCCCTGATGGCGGTCCCTTAAATATCTGGCGGTCCCAAATATATTGGGGGGCCGCCCAGTATTTAAGGGGGCCATTTTCTGGAGACAGAAAATTTTCTAGTTTTTCCTGAAAACCTATAAAACTTTCTCTTATTTTTGCAGTCAATTCCATTTCATCATGAATCATCTAAAACATAATAATCAAGCATATAGGACTAAGCATCCTAAGTTCAATCAAGAATGCACATATATATGGGCAAGTTGACAAGTTCATAAGCATGCATAATATTTTAATTATAACTAAAATGTATCAAGGTGCATGCAAGCATTGGTTTAGGATGATAAAATTGAAAGATCATCCATGGCAAGCTAAGTTGCCCATACTACGTACTAAATTACTAATAAGTAGCATAAGTTCAAACACCTAATCATAATAGGTTAGTAAATAATATAGATAATAATGTCATAAAGCAATTTCCCTCATTGCTCACTTCCTCATGTTTCTCCACAACTTTCTAAGACTTTTGCCGATTGACCTTACTCCACCACGATGCTCATCTCTTAATTGCACTTGACGGTTGATGATTTCGGTTTGGCGGGTGTAAAATGGTTCAAGGTGAGAGTCAATGTTAGGTGGATTTTGAAAGACTTGAGGAACTTGATTGGTTAGGGAATTGACATAACGAATAGGGGAAGACTAGTGCTTGCACGCGAGGTCCCTTCGTCATTCCCATCGTCATCATCATCGTTGAGATGAGATGAGGATGGTTGATCGAAGGCGGAAGATGAAGAAGTGGATCGACGACCTCTTCTTGTGCCACGATCCCTTCTTGGTTTTCGCTCTAGTTGAGCGGCAAGAGGAGTCATGACACGATCGTACAAGACATAGGACTCGTTCTTCAACTCGGGATATTCACTAATGATGAAATCAAACAAGCGGGTTAATAGCATACCATAAGGTAGAATCAACCTAGCTTGCTTGGTAACCCACTCCATTCGTTTTGCCATGAAGTAGGCAAGATTGAATTTTTTGGAGTTTGCAACGCAATAAAGCATATAACAAAGACATGCGGGGACGTGATCCCGATTACCCCCCAAACAGAAAACATTTTCCCGAATTATTTCTTCCAAAGGTTTCAAAGTTGACACAATTTCACGAGTGAGAATTTGATAATTTTAAACCTCAATTTCTTCTTGATGACGAATGCGAGTGACTTAACATTCTCTATCTTCTCGAACATACGAGATGATATCAATAGGAGAAGGAAGGTTGGTTTGATATGGGCCTTTCGAAGGGGCACCATATACCAACTCATCAAGTGACCATCGGTCACTAAAGACATACGCACCCTCACAAGGGATTCTGAGAATTTGAGCAAAGTCTTCAAGACAAAGAGAGAAGTATTGCTTTTGAATGACAAATTCAACAAACATTTGACCTTCGTCGGAATAACTAAAACGATACTGACTGTAAAATTCAAGAATAAAACGAGGACAGACTTGTTCATTGATTTCAAGAAGACACTCAAACTCAACAAAATGAAAAAAGACCGAACATATCTAAGATCTGTAAAGTTATCAAAAACCACCCGACCAACGTAAATGTAACGTTCTTCAAGGTTTCTTAGTTTTTCTTTTATTGGAGAACGAAATTCATGTGAAATTTGAGGAATGTAGTCTCTTGTGTTTTTGTAATCTTCAGAAGATTTGTGAGGCATTGTCACCTAGAATAAGATAACCAAGATCACATTTTAATTATATTTTACTTCTAGTAATGGTTTGAGTTCTTTCCTAGTGTGTGCCTACATGCAACAAATAGGGAGTAACGATTAACTCGACCTAAGTATAACATCCTAAGAGTTAATCCAAATGCTCCTTAGTTTGATTTTGCTCAACCAAACAAGTCAAAAAATACATATGAATTATGTATCTCGAAATTTGTTCATGAGGTCATTATGCATGTATTTGATAATGTTTTTAGGTTGTATTGACAATGCATATCAACAATCTTATGATGTTCCTTACGTGAGTGATTTGAAAATAAAATTGGGGTTTTGGTTCGAAATCAATTTTTCAACAAGTTCACTAATGTATGCAAATCCTATATCTACGGGAAGCATATTAGTTATACATTGTATCCTAGTACTCTTAATTGCACAAAATTGAAAGAAAAATCAAAAATCCCCAATTTTGATTTTTGGTGTTCATCATGAACCCTAGACTCAAATTGAAAGAAAATAGATGAAATGACTTACAATTGATGATCTTTGTGATATTAGGAATGATTATTAGTGTTGATTTGATCTTCAATTGAAGTTTTAATGGTTGATTTTGAGTTTTGGTGGGTTTTGGTTCGAGTTCGTCAATGGCAGCAGGTAAGGGGGTGTTTGTTTTTTAGTTTTGAAAATTTTTGGTTAAGTGTCCCGTTTTGTGTCTTGCTGATGGCGGTCCCGTATTTACCTGGCGGTCCCAAATATATTGGGGGCCGCCTATATGGGGGCCGCCCTCAGGCAATGATTTTGAACTTAATTTTGACGAAAATTTTGCGAAGAGGAGTGACGTTTTAATTTGCATTTCGCGAATTAAACATGCTTAAAGTACTTCGGATGAAGCATTTAAGTTGTCACGACACGGAATGGAACACGGACTAGAATTGAGACAGAAGAAATAGAAGCGGACTAATATGATTTATGGAATGTGTTCCATCATTCCTAAACCAAGACGTAGATAGTTAAACAATTCACGTTTAAGGGGTTTAGTAAGAATATGACACTTTTTCGATTGAGATATGTCCTTTCTGGACATTATCACAAAGAAAGTGGTGACGTATTTCGATGTGTTTGGTACGAGAATGTTGCACCGGGTTTTTGCTAAGGTCAATCGCGCCTTTGTTGTCGCACATGATGGGAACGTCGTCGAGTCGTACGTCGTAGTCGATGAGAGCTTGTTTCATCCATAATGCTTGTTGACATGCCTTTCCGGCGCTTACGTATTCGGCTTCGGTAGTGGATATAGCAAGAGCGGTTTGTTTCTTTGAGAACCAAGATGTCAAACAACATCCCACGAACGTACAAATACCGCTAGTGCTCTTTCGGTCCACATAATCTCCCGCATGATCAGCATATACTACGGTTTCTATGCCGGTCCCCTTAGGATACCATAATCCTAAGTGCGTAGTGCCTTTAATGTATCGGAAGATACGCTTAACCGCTTCAAGGTGAGAGGTTTTGGGAGCCTCTTGGAAGCGGGCACAAAGGCAGACACTAAACATGATATCGGGCCTACTTGCCGTTAGGTATAATAAACTACCTATCATGCCTCGATACTTGGTACTATCTACCGACTCACACTCTTCATCTTTCGTGAGTTTAGTATCGGAGGACATGGGGGTTTTCATTGGTTTAGAATCTTCTAGACCAAATTTCTTAAGCATTTCTTTAATATACTTAGATTGATTAAAGAAAATACCATCTTCCATTTGTTTAATTTGTAATCCAAGGAAGAAGTTAAGTTCACCCATCATGCTCATCTCGAACTCGTCATGCATGATTTTGGCAAATTCATCACACATGTCTTGACAAGTCGAACCGAATATAATGTCATCGACATATATTTGAACAATGATGAGATTTGAACTTTTCTTCTTAGTAAAAAGAGTGTTATCTACCATTCCCATTTTATATTCATGTTTAATAAGAAAAGCTTTTAATCTATCATACCAAGCTTTGGGTGCTTGTTTAAGACCATATAAAGCTTTCTTTAATTTATAAACATGATCCGGTTTTTCGAAATCAATGAATCCCGGAGGTTGTGCCACGTATACCTCCTCATTGATAAAACCGTTCAGGAATGCACTTTTTACATCCATTTGGAATAATTTAAAATCTAAGGCGCAAGCATAAGCTAATAATATCCTAATAGACTCAAGTCTAGCAACCGGGGCATAAGTTTCATCATAATCGATGCCCTCTTGTTGGTTGTATCCTTGAGCAACTAATCTAGCCTTATTTCGAGAAACAACACCGTTCTCGTCTAACTTATTTCTAAACACCCACTTAGTTCCTATAATTGTCATATTCTTAGGTTGTGGAACTAACTCCCAAACGTCGTTAGCAATGAATTGATTTAATTCTTCTTGCATGGCGACTATCCAACTTTCATCTCCTAAGGCTTCATTCACATTCTTAGGTTCTATGGTAGAGATAAAACAATAAAAGTTACTTTGGTTTTGGGCTTGTGATCTAAGGGTTCTTTGGTTGAGGTTTCCTATGACATTTTCTAGGGGATGGTTCCTAGATTCCTTAATATTGACTATTTCGTCAATCTCTAAAGTTTCATCCTCAACAACATTTTCTAGGTTTTTCTTTTCGATTTCCCTAATAGCTTCTTCTTCATCTAAGTCATCGTCCACCAAGGGTGATGTCTTAGAGGGTGGAGGAGTTTCATCGAATGTCACGTTGAGTGATTCTTCGATTTTCCTAGTGTGTTTATTAAGAATGATATAGGCTTTACTATTTTGGGAGTAACCTAGAAAGACACCTTCGTAAGACTTTGGGTCAAACTTGGTAAGGTAGTCTTTAGTGTTTAGAATGAAGCACTTGCTTCCAAACACTCTAAAATAGTCAAGAGTAGGTTTCCTACCTCTCAAGATTTCATAAGGTGTTTTTCCTAGGATGGTTCTAATTAGGATTCGGTTGAGAATATATGTTGAAGTATCTACGGCGTTACACCAAAACTTTTGTGGTAACGATTGCTCGTTCAACATTGTTCTACTCATTTCTTGAAGTGTCCTATTTTTCCTTTCAACCACGCCATTTGATTGAGGAGTGCGTGGAGCCAAGAAGTTGTGAGTAATACCATTGGCATTACAAAACTCTCCAAATTGCACTTCATTATCAAATTCTCTACTGTGGTCGGTTCTTATTGACACTATTGTACATCCTAATTGATTTTGGATTTTCTTACTAAATATTTCGAATTGATCGAAAGCTTCGGTTTTATTCTTAAGAAATCTAGTCCAAGTATACCTAGAGTAGTCATCTACTATGACTAGGGTGTAACGATTTCCTCCGTAGCTCCGTACGGCGGATGGACCAAAAAGATCCATATGGAGAAGTTCTAAGCATTTAGTCGTTGAGACTACATTCTTAGCTTTGTGACTAGCGTGAGCTTGTTTTCCAATTTTGCAAGCATCACAAAAATGTTGATCAAACTTAAGCTTAGGTAGGTTCCTAACTAATTCCTTAGAAGCTAACGATTGAATGAGACGCATATTTGCGTGACCTAATCTCCTATGCCACAAAGTGGAATTATCATCAATCGTTGCTAGACAAATTTGATCCTTAGGCTTATTTCCTAATTTCATCACATATAAGCCTTTCTTCCTAATACCTCTACCTATCACTTTACCGTCCTTAGTGATTTCACTATCATGTTCAGAAAAAGTTACTCTACACTTATTATCACATATTTGTCCTATACTTAGCAAGTTGAATCCTAGATTATCAACATGTTCTACATTATCTATTTTAAGAGAGTCATTAGAAATCGTACCTTTGCCAATGATGTTACCGCGAAGATTACTACCAAAAATAACGTTACCTCCATTGTATGCCTTGTAAGTGGAGAAGAGCTTTCGGTTGCCCGTCATATGTTTGGAACATCCGCTATCCTTGATCCATTCGTCGGGCTCCAAATCGACTCCAAGGCATATCTATTTATATAAGACAATAACTCAAACATTTGGTTCCTAATATCTCATGGGTCCAAAGTTGTTAGTGCCAAACATCCCTTGCATTTGATGCAATTGTTTGGGATGTGAGAATGGAAGACACATTTCCCATGGCATGTAACTTTGATGTGGAAAGTTATTCCAAGTTACGGGGAATCCATAGGGTTGGTTTTGTCGACCAACATGTCTTTTAGGTTGTGGTGTTTTAGGACGAGAATAATTATTATTGACTCTTCTAGGAGGTGAAGTTTTAGATCTAAAATTAGGTTTCGAAAATCCAACTCTGGGTTTTGACAATGGCTTATAGAATTGTTTAACTTCATTGTTACTAGCAACTAGAACTTTGACTTTCTTTACAATTATTTGTTTTGGTCTAGGACCCAAAATGGATTTTTGAAAAGTCACAGTTTTCTCAGATCCAGGTGTAACTGGGGGTGGTCCCATATTTATTTTGGGGGCCGTTGGATCATTAAGGGGACCACCTATAATTATGGGACCTCCATCAGAACACGTCTTTTTTTGAGCTTTCACAAATTTTATTTCCTTAGTTCCACTAGATGATGCTTCAAATGAATTAAACCCTAAACCTAATTTATCACCTGAGGGTTTTTGATTACTTAACATTTCATTCAAGCAATGTGTACTCTTTTCAAATTTGTTTAATCTAGTAGATTCTTCTTTGAGCTTTTCATTTTCAATTTTAAGTGTATGACACTTTGCACAATCGAGATCAACTCCCTTGTTTTTCTCGAGTGTGGATAATCTATCTTTTAATTCTCTAAGCTCATTTTCTAGACTATTTCTAATAGCTTTTAACCTTTTGTTCTTAGTGATTATCATTAAACTCATTTTGCACAATTTATCATATTCATTGTCTAAAGCTAAATCATCAATTGATGAGTTTTCATCACTAAAGTAAGAAGATTCGGAACATACCTCATTTGGTGCTTGAGCTACAAGACATGTCTCGTCTTGGATCTTTTCATCATCTTCTTCACCGCTATCGCTCCAAGAACCTCCAACAAATGCTCTTTGGTTCTTGTCTCTCGGTGGCTTTGGACATTCTCCAATAAGATGATTTGGATCTCCGCATCTAAAGCACTTCCTTTCACTTTTGCCGTTTTTGTCGTCTCGGCTTCTTTGAAAGGTCTTTTTGTCGTTCCGAGGTTGTCTTACGAATCTACATACTTCTCTTAAAGAACTTCTTGAAGACTCTTAACAGCCATGGCGACTCTTATCTTTTACATACCTGGGAACTCGAGACACGTCTTCATCACATATTCTTTCTTAGCCTTTTAAGCAAGAGATTTCTTTCAACTTTTGGCTTTGACAATTTCGAATCTTTCTTGATGAGATCAATTCTCATAGACGTTGAGGTTTCCAAAGAGCTCATCAAGAGATAATGAGTTAATCTATTCGACTCTTCAATCGCCGTACCTTTTCTCACCATTTAGGATGTAGAGCCCTAAGAAACATCCTTACGTATTTCTTACAGAATAACCTTCATCAAGAGCTTAAAAAAAAAAAAAAAAAAAAAAAAAAAAAAAAAAAAAAAAAAAAAAAAAAAAAAAAAAAAAAAAAAAAAAAAAAAAAAAAAAAAAAAAAAAAAAAAAATAAAGACTAGTAAATAATACTATAAACTAGCAAATGAACTATCTAAAGATTCGTCTTTAGAAATGATGGAAATTGATCATATTGTTTGAACGAAAAAAAAAGGTCGATCTTATTATCTTTGACTTGGCTATTACCTTGATGGGTGATTAACAAAGTTTTCCAAATTTCTTTTGTCGTATTACACATGAAAATTCTTTTATATTCTTTTCTAGGTAAAGCATTGTAAATAACCATTTTGGCTTCTTTCATATTCTTTTCTAGATATGAGAAAATTCGTATCAAGAGGTTCTGTTTTTCAGATGGGGTGGCCCAGTATTTATAGAAGACAAAAAAGAGCCGTTATGCTGGCGGCGGTCCCTAATATATAAGGGGACCGCCAGGCCTATAAGGGGGCCGTCGTAGAGTACGCTCCTCTTTTTGTCTTTTTGTGGGGAATGTGTTATCTGTTTTGGAACCTTCCATTTTGGGGGGAAAATCTGATTTCAAATTTAATGTTTTAATAAAACATTTCTTTTATGAATAAATATTTTGTTTTTATATTTTTATAAAAACACTTTTGTAAGGTTTAAGAAAAAATATTTTCTTGATCACTAATCATGTTTAATGATTTGTTTATTCATACCTTAAGTGATTAATCTTAGAAATAGAATTTTATGATTAGTAATTTATAAACGTTTATTTTTATCGTAAACGTTTTTACATTTTGTTATTATCAAAACATTGAGAGGTCAAAAAATATAAATAACGTTTTTAGACAATATTTGTATTAACACTTTTAAGAGCTCTGTTCGTGTTTTTAACTCGACCACTAGTTTGAGGGTGATACGAAACTTAATATCTTTTCATAGTCTTTTCTATTATTTTGTTGCAGAAGTGAGTACCTCGATCGCTGATTATAGCTTTGGGCATTTCGAAACGGCAAAATAGTTTCTTTAAGAAAGTGACAACAACTCGGGCATTATTGGACGGTAAATCCTAAGCTTCGGCCCATTTAGATATGTAATCAATAGCAACAAGAATATATTCAAACTTATGGGATTTTGGGAATGTCCCATAAAGTCAATACCCCATATATCGAAAATTTCACATACTTAAATGTTGTTTAAGGGCATCTCATAACGTTTTGATATATTTCCTGTCTTTTGGCATGCTTTGCAAATTTGAACTAGAGTATGAGCTTCTTTTATGATTTTTGGTTAGTAAAATCCTGAATCTAGGACCTTTTTAGCAATTATATTTGGTCTATAATGTCCACCGGTTGGTCCGTGGTGACATTGATCCAAAATTGTATCAGGTTTTCATGGTCTAGATACACACGTCTGATCCATTTTCGTCAAATATACTTTGAATAGGTAAGTATCCTCCTAGAAGTAGTGTTTGAGGTCAGAGAAGAATTTGTTCTTTTGTTGATACGTCATCCCTTTTGGTATAATATCAGCTACCAAGTAGTTTGCAAAATCTATGAACCATGGTTCATTTTTGGTGTTGATTTCCATAAGGGTTTCTCCAGGAAAGTTATCATCCACTGTACTGTCATCACTTGACTTGTCATTTTCAATTCAGGAGATAAGTGTCAGCCGACATTTCTGTACTTTTCTATCTCTTGATTTTATGTCAAATTCTTGTAAGAGTAGTATCCAACAAATAAGACGTGGTTTAGCATCTTGTTTCTTGAATAAATGCTTTAGAGCTGAATGAATCGTTGTGAAAGAATAGTTTATGTATAGAGATAAGATAGCATCTGAATTTGTCGAATGCAAAAACTACAGCTATAAGTTCTTTTTTGGTTACGGTGTATTTTTGTTAAGCGAGATTTAGAGTTTTGCTTGTGAAGTAGATTGGGTGAAAGTTTTTACCATCTTTTTGACCTAAGAACAACTCCAACTACGAAATTACTTGCATCACACATAAGTTCAAACGGATGATTCCAGTTTGGGCTTACGATCACGGAAAGCACATGTGAGTTTCTATTTCAACATATTCGAATGCTTTTTTTGAAATTATTGTTGATTCAAATAAGTATCTTATTTCATCACTTAGTTTAGTAATGAAACGTCAGTAAAAACCGGCATGTCCAAGAAATCTTCTAACACCTTTGATATTAGTAGGGGGTGGATGTTTTGAGATTACGTTGATCTTGGCTTTGTCAACTTCAAGTCCTGCGCTAGACACCTTGTGTCCAAGCACAATTCCTTCTTTGACCATGAAGTGATATTTTTACCAATTAAGGACAAGATGAGCATATTTACAACGCTGGAGCATTTTATCAAGATTGTTTAGGCATTTGTTGAAAGAGTCTCTAAAGACGGAGAAATCGTCCATGAATACTTCGAGTGAATCTTGTCGTGAAAGAATTTGCAACATGCATCTTTTGGAATGTAGCTATGTTATTAATAGCCCGAAAGGCATTCGCCTATAAGCGTATGTTCCGAAAGGACATGTGAATGTTATTTTTCTTGGTCCATAGGATCGATAGGAATTTGAAAATATCCAGAAAAACCATCGAGGAAACAGAAATATTTATTTCCTGCGAGTCTTTCTAACATTTGATCCATAAACGGCAAGGGAAAATGATCTTTTCCGTTGCTTCATTGAGTTTACGATAATCGATGCATACTCGCCAACCCGTGACAATTTTTGTTAGGACAAGTTCATCATTTTTGTTTTTGACAACTATAATACCACCTTTCTTTGGTACACAGTGAATAGGACTAACCCAAGGACTATCGGCAATTGGGTAAATAATACTGGCATCCAAGAGTTTCATGATTTCTTTCTTAACAACTATCTGCATGTTTGATTCAACCTTCATATTTTTGGACAACTGGTTATCTTATCACCAGAAGGTTGTATCTTGTGTTACAGGAATGATGGGCAGTATACCATGAAAATCTGTCATTTTCCAAAGCAAAGGCTTCTTTAATGTTTTTTAAGGACGATACAATTTTTTCTTTTGTTTTGAGCAATAGTTGAGATTGATATGATACAAGAAGGAAAGATGGTACCTTCCAGTGAATAAATAATCCAAATTATCAGAAGAGGTTAATATCAGAGATCCGTAGGAGGTCTTCGAGAGATGTTTTGATTGTATAAGCGTGTTGATGGTGATTTTCTCGAATTGTGGTTCTTTAGTATCAGATTCAGATTTAGAATTTTCATCGGCAACCATTGCCATGAATTCATCGAATTTGGAAAATTTTTCTTCTTCAAGAAGGTTTCCTTCGATGAAATGGATGATTTTGCTTCCTTCGTCTAGAAGAGCATCAAAATCTTCTATTAAAATTTCATCGATAGCATCGATACTAAAACATGTATCACCGTTTGAGTAAGAGTGTTTCATCGCAGAGTCGATATTAAAGATCATTCGTTTAGTCCAACTCCCAAGATGATTTGTACTATTTAACTCGAATAACAGCCTAAGTAGTGTGAAGAAAAGTTCGTCCCCATATGAGAGGAACTTTGCAGTCTCTTCATTTTGAGAATAACAAAAGTAGCAGTGAAAGTGAATTTACCAACCTTTAAACGATCATATTTTTTACTATCCAACAGGGTATTGGAAGTGATCTGTCCGTCTAATCTTATGCTCATTTTGGTAGGTATTAAGAGTTTTGAGAGATAAATTTTGCATATAAGGAAGATGGCATAAGGATAATGCTTAGCACCGAGATTGCCAAAGCATTTTCAGAGAAATGTTTCTGTAGAAATTACTATAAGGAAACTTCCTGGGTCTTCGAGTTTTGGTGGAACTTTATTTTGGCTTCTTAATAACTTTTGATTAACATCTTCTTGTGAAAGCTTTTCATCCAAAAGCTCCAACTGACTCACAAGCTTTTGAAGCCTATCAAAAGTTTGATCAAGCATCTCTGAGCTTGGAGCAGTGAAGTTTTCATATTGCTGCTTTAAGAGATTCCTTTGAGTCTTTTTAGTAGCTTCATTCCCACCAAATCTCTTTTCAATAGCTTCCAGCAACAGCTTAGCATCCTTTATAGAGTTAAACTTTAACTGATGTTCATTGGGAATGCCCATCATTAAAGTACTTCTAGCCTTCACTTCTAATCTTCTCTGAGCCTTATCTTCAGCAGATGTAATAGGCATCACTGTTGTAACACCTTCCACAACTTGTGTTTTTGGCAAGGTTGCACCATTCTCTATGACTTCCCACAGTGCATAGTCTATCATCTGGATGTATTGTTCAATCCTCATCCTCCATAACTCAAACTCACCCGGTTTGAGCATGGGAACTTTGGATGCAGCCACCATGTGTGCAGAATCTTGATCCATATCTTCTAGCAAAGTTTCTCAAAGCAACAAGCTCTGATACCACTTGTTGGTCCCACTTCAACACTTCTATAGATCGAATTCCTTAAGCTTGTTTAAGGTTTAGTTATATTAGATAAATCTAACACAACTATAGTAGAAACTTTGTGTGAATGTATTAAAGATTATGCGGAATCTAATCTTTAATAAGAAGAATTTTCAATGGAACAGTAAAACACAATGAACATATAATTCAACAAAACATAAAAGCTCCAATATTATTAAGCAAATAATACGAATACTCTCAAAGTATTAGGGTTACAAAGACCTTGAAGCTATGATAATTCTATGAATGACTCGTTTGGTTTTGATACGTGTATTGGTATATCCATCTCTATACCCTAGGACCTTCTTTTATACACCAAGGAGTCCTAAACGGCTTACAATACTTTCCTAAGTAATCATAATCTTCTATATAAATAACTTATACATATCTTTTACCAAAATATCTCATACAAATCATATAAGCAGTACTAACTAACTCAGCAGTACTAACTTTGACTATGCAGCATTAACATCAATAAGAACAGTAGTAATTCCAAACAGCATCAAGAAGCTTTTAATCCCAACACTTATGTTCAACAAATGTTTGGGGACCCTTGTCATATCTGCTGGCTTCCACGGAAAAACATCCAGGTTGGATTTTAGCACTTCACATATAGCTTTCTTTCCTTCATTTGATAGGTTTCCTCCTGTCAAAAATGATTGCTCTGGTATTCCGGATTAATTGTTACCCTTATGCTTTCTACCGGTGGCGGTGGGGGAATTGCTGCTTGCTGAACCATTTGGATTTCGAACGACTTAGTCCTTTCGGTCTTGATTGTGGCTACTCTTTCCCTTGTTGGGAATTTTATCATGCCCTGGGCGGTAGATGGTACTGCCCTTAGCGCACGTATTCCCGACCTACCTAGGATCCCGTTGTATTACGAAGATGACCTTACCACTAAAAAGTTCATCCATACCGTAGCTTGGTATGGATGTTTTCCCAAGGATACTCTTAGGAGGATTTGTCCGAAAGGCCAAGTGCTTTCTCCTGAGAATCCAACCAATGGCATGACGGCGGATATCAAGTTACGCCTTATTTATGGCCTCATTCGAAGGAAGCAATGCTCATATAAAATCTCTGAAGCGCTCCCCCCGTCTACATACATCTGATGGATGTCATGTCTACCTATTTCGGCACATATGACTATGGGGTGATCCTCAATATCCATTTTGTTGAGCGGGGGAAAAGATATGTTCATTTGCGGCGGTGTATGTATCATAGACCGCGAGCGGACATTTCTTCCCCAGGACTGGACCATGAAGATGGCAACTCTGAAGACCTTATAAGCCTTTTAGGCTTAAAAGGCCCAAGTCCATTTGAATACCCAAACGGGCCAAAACCATTAAAAAGGCCCAATGCCTATAACCGTTAAACCCAAAACCTTTAACCTTAACTGCCATTAGTCCCACAAGGACTGTGAGTGTAATAAAACAACACTCTCTCAAGGACTAATCTTGCCTCAAGTCCCCAAAACTATTATACACCCAAAGAACGACTCTTGCATTTACACTATAACCCTTCAGGGAACCTTACCTGTCAATAATCAACAAACTTTCACCCTGTTTAACCAAAACAAAATTTCCGATGCTAAAACAACCTTTTATACTGTTTATCTTCCTAAAAAAGTGCCTTCCCTATGCACCAGACAAAAACATCACCCTCCATCTTAAACCCTACTAGAAGCCATTGCCACCTTGGCAATCCCAAACCTCCCCATTGGACAAGGGAAAACAACAAGAAATCAAAGGTCACGATTTGAGGATTGGGCACCAAGAAAGATTAAAGGCCAAGATTGACTATGGGCTTATACTCACACAACAAGCACACCAGCCTTGAGCACTTAGAAGAAACACAAGAGAAAAGGCAAAGACTTAGTATAAATAGGACCTTAGTATAGCTTATTTCCCTTTGTCGAATTTTGTTAGAGTCAAAAGCTTATTAACAAGTTTGTATCATTTTAATATTGTCTTTTTAATACATTGTCATTTAAATTTCTGCTTTTTAAATATTTGCATTATAATTCTTTTAAGTTAATGAAATTTTATGTTTTTTCTTTAAATACTTGTCAATTAAGTTAAATTGTCTTTAAATACTGTTATATAAGCCCTTTTATAAGCTTTTGAGTTATTAGAAGCTTATATAAAGTTTGTGTAACTTTCTGTCTAAAAAATCAAGAAAAATCACAAAAAGCTCACCCCTCAAATTACCTCAGCAATATTGGATGATAAGCTAGCTTTGGAAGAGCTTATGACCCCACTAGCTTGTTTTTGACAAGCTAGAGCTTGTAGATCATCTTTATTTGCCCTGTTTTGAGTAAGGGTACTTGTGAGTTTTTCTTATTTTTCCATTTTTTGCTTTTTACTATTCAAGTGCTTATTATTGCTTATTTCCTGCTTATTTCTTATTTATCTTGCTTATTGGTGTTATTTATGCCTGTTTATGTTTGATATTTGCTTTAATGTGCTTTGTTCATGTTTTACTTTAAAACTGTCTAAAATAGCCCATATTCTGCTTATTACTATTTTGCTTATTTAAGTGCTTATTTATGTGTTTTATTTACTGCTTATTGTTTATCATTGCATGTTTTTCATCTGTTTTATATACCCATTGCTTAAATCCTTGTAAAACAGCCTAAAAAGACCTTTACATATTTAAAGGGGTGTTTGGGTCAAGGGTAAAAGTGGGTCATATTGGGTTAAAAATCCTTTTGGGTCACTTGGTCTCTTTTGGCCAGCCTTATTAAGCTGTTTTTAAGGAATTTTAAGGTCTTTAAGCTGTTTTGGAGTTTTTCTACTAGATGCTTAAAAACTGTGGTGACAAACAGTTGTCAAGAGCTTATTAGATTAAAGACTTTCAAACCTGTTTTTGAGTCTTGTTTTTGTGTCATGTTAGAGTGTCAAATGCATTAGTTCAAGTTCCTTTTAGTTTACTTTTATTTGCCTTAGTTTGTCAAAGTTTTTGTTAAGAGTATTTTTGTGTAAAAATGCCTTTTTCAAATCCAAATTTAAGCTAGTTATAAGTGTTTTCAGGATCTAATTTTTTGAGCATAAGCTATTCTCTTGTCAAACTCAATCTGTTTTAACTTTGTTTTTATTTTGGAGCTTATTTTATGGCTTATTTTTGAGTCTGCATAAGCTTATTTTTCTTTAAAAAAATCCCAAAATCAGTACATACTGATTGAGGCCTGCACTTTTCATTGGCCCTTTTAGTTGCTCATTTGATTTTCAAACCTTTTTCTTTTGGGTGTTTTAGAAAGCCCCTTGGCCAATATTTAAGCTAATATAAGCCTTAAGCCCTAAGATTCACTCTTGGTGCTTAAAAATAAGCCCAAAAAGTGGTACCAAGGCTGTTGGTTTTGACAGTTTTGCCATTTTTGCTTATTTGCATTACTTGCTTATCTGTTTGTTTTTCATTGCTTATTTCTGTTTGCATTTGCTCATTAGATATAGGAGATTAGCGGTTAGTGCTTATTTTGGTTTCCCCTAGCTTATTTAGTCATATTAGGCCTAACAGTTAGCTTTTTTATAGCCTTAGTTAAAAAAGTAGAATCTGCATTTTTCATTTGCTTATTTAATTGCTTATTTTTCAGTTTTATAAGAAGTTTACTTTTTTTAAAGTTTAATATTTTTACTTGTTTTATAATTTTGCAAAATAAGAAAATAAGTGTTTTTCGAAAAAATGCGGGCATGGGATTCGAGAAACCCATGACCCTCCTTTAGCACCCAGTCGGTCTCACCTTGCACACCACTAACCACGCACCAGTAGGGCAATCTGTTTATGTGGTTCACTCTTTAATTTTTTATAAGTCATTGACCCTTTTACTTATCAAAACTTGGGAGCTTATTTTAAGCAGTTTTTCACATCTTTTATTTTTCTTGTATTCAGCCCACTTTTAGCTACTTTTCCCTATTTTTTTAGATTTTTCCCATTTTGTTTACTATTTTTAATCATTTAATTTCTTTAAAACAGTTTTTAAATCATAATAAATAAAATAAAAATCAAAAAATTATAATTTTTTTTAGAAAATTTTCTTTTATTATTTAGCACTTAGGAAAATTAATTTTGCATCCGTAGGGTTTAAATTTCAAAATTTTGTTTTTTAAAGAACGGGATTTGATCCCATTCTTGTTTTTAGGTTTTTAATCGCTTTTAGCTTTCGTTTTTAGGTTTCCCATATTCGTTTTTGCTTTTTAATAGTAGAAATTAGTAATCCCAAATCCAAGAACCCTTGAACCATTCAAACGCGTGATCACAAACGTTCTCGATTTTCAATTTGCACCTCGTTGGGAGAACGACCCGGGGGATTTTTGATATTGCTTTGGTCAAAAGCAATTTCTTTGAGTCTTTCGGAATTCTTACTATACTATATTATAATTGAATTATAATCTTGAAATTATCCTTATATATTTATTATATTTATTATAATTTATATATACAAAAAGGATAGTTTTAAAGGTTATCAATTGACTTAGGCCTTTATTATTTATATATTTATTATATATTTATATAATTAAAAAGGTTGAGTTTAACACTACAATCAATTTTTGGCGCCGCTGCCGGGGAGGTGTAAAAGATTATCGTTACGTTTGAAGATTAGTTTTTGAAGACCCTTCCCTCGTGAAGTTATCATTCCCGTTTGTGAATATTTTCTTTTATTTATAAAACTACAAAAAATACAAAAATATTTTTCATTTTTTTTATTAGTATTAGTATAAGATAAAAAAAATCAAGAAAAATCAAAAAACATTAGAAAACATTGTCTGCAATCAAAAAAATAAAAATCATCTATCATATAATGATTGCATCTGAGCATTATATATAAAGTTCCCAAACAAAGATTCAAAAACTTGCCTTTGAGTCACTTGCGACGTAACAACTCACCTTTACAGTTTAACAAAACTCTAAGAGTGGGTATAAGCAGGGTTGTTCTGTGGAAACTACGGACCCTAAAGGAGAAAGTTTTTAATAGCTTCGCGCTTTCCTACTCCTCCGCTCCTTTGTGCGTTTTTCTTTTAAAGAGCTACCGTGAAGCTTGTCGATTATTGGTTTAAGTTATTCGATCTCGTTTTGTCCATTAAAATAAATTGTGAAATAAATTGAAAAAAAAAAAAAATATTTTTATTTTATCTTTTTATAGTGCTTTTCATCGCACTCGCTCTTCTTTATCTCGTGGTTAATTCTTCTTCTAACCCCAACCACTTCAAACCTGAAACGTGTAATCATAGACGTTCAATCAAAGAGTCAAACCGTCTCGCTCTTGAGAATCACCCGTAGTTACGATGGTTCCGATCACGTACTATGCCAGAATTGCTTCTGATGCACCCACCGAGGGTTATGCGGAGGCATCGTGGTTCCACAATTCTTGCTGAGCATTTCGAGCTTAAAGCTAGTCTCATTAATATTTTGACCTCGGACCAATTCTTCCGGACTCGAGAAAAGACATCTCATGACCACAACCGTTGGTTCAACAAATAACCTCCACAATAAATACAAAGGAGTTGTGCCAAACTCAGCGATTAAGCTCATGCTTTTTCCTTTCACTCTTGCAGGGGCAACCGTCGTTGGTTTGAAAAAGAACCCCCTCGTTCTATTCTCACTTAGGAAGATCTTGTTTCTGAATTCATTAATGAATTCTTTCCCCCTCAACACGACAAACCTTCGAAATGAAATTTCTAATTTTCAACAAAAGTTTGATGAATCGTTTCATGAGGCGTGGGACCGGTACAAAGATCTCGCCTTCGATTGCTTGGCCTCGTCCCTGGTTCACGATTGACACACTTGAGTACCTTTCTACAATGCCCTGAACCCGGGGTCGAACCAAGATTCCTTGATTCCTTGCCGTCCCGGTGGCAATCTTCTTGGGAAAAGAAAGTACTGCACGATGTGTTGGTACGATTATCGAAAATAAATCCAAGGTCCGCATTTCACGAAACAAACGATAGTTTCTCAAGTGAAATCAAGGTGATGGTAATTCATCTCTGAGATAGCCAAACTTACTCATGCAGTAAATCAGCAAACAAGTGCTGTGACTACCGCCATGACGGCTATTCTCAAACAATTTCAAGCAACCCCACCTCCAGCTTCCGTAAAGGCCGTTGAGGAAGTTTGTGTTACGTGCGGTGGTGCTCATCCATATTATCAATGTCTCGCCGCCGATGGCAACACTTTCCCAGAATATCGGGATAATATCCAAGGATACGTTACAGTAGCCGCGGGTAACTACAATCAGGGTAATTTCGGTTATCGTCCTCCAGGTGTGGCTAATCAAACACGACCACCGAGTTTTGCTCAACCAAACGTGCAAAATAATCAAAACCGGTTTAGCCAACCTCAAGGATATAACCGAGGAAACAATTTCAATCAAAATCTAACTTATCGAGCTCTAATTCAACAAAACCAAAGTGTTCCTTTAAGTGAGTTGGAAAATTTTAAGAAAACAAATGAGGCTAATATGAAAGCCATGCAAAACCAAATTAACAATGTGAAAGATGAGTTAAGGAATGAAATGCAAAATTCGATTCAAACTTTAATGTCTAACCAAACAAACAAGCTTAAGAACATGATGGCTAGCTTTTTCCAAATGAACACCGCTTCTACCTCGGGTACGGGATCTCTCCCTAGCAACACCGTTGCTAACCCGAAGGGTGAATTGAAAGCCATTACCACTCGAAGTGGTCTTGTTCTTGATGGACCTTCCGTTCCTATGCCTCCTCCATTCATTAATCCGGAGGAGGATGAACGTGTAGAGGAGACTTTAACGGACCCGGAACATGGTGAGTATACCATTAAGGTCCCACCTCCTCAAGTCCAAAAAGCTAAACCTCCTTCTCAAAGAAACTTTGTGATTCACCAAAGGGATCCTCGTTACCCTCATATCCCTTATCCGTCAAGATGCTCAAGAATAATTAGCAAGAGAAAAGATGAAGTCAAATTCACAAATTTTGGAATTGTTCAAACAAACTTCTCATAATATCTTCTTGCCGATGCTTTGTTTCTAATCCTGAAATACTAAAAAATGCTTAGGGTTCTCCTTCCAACAAGGAGAAACTTATTGAATTGGGCCAATTACACCTCTTAGTGAAAATTGCTCAGCGGTCATCCTTAAGAAGTTACCCGAAAAACTCGATGACCCTGGGAAATTTCTCATTCCGTGTGGTTTTAGTGAGCTCAAGTGCAAAGCCCTAGCTGATCTAGGAGCTAGCATAAACTTGATTCCACTCTCGGTGTGGAAAAAGTTAGGTTTACCTGAGCTTATTCCTACCCAAATGACTCTTGAACTTGCTAATCGTGCAATTTGTACACCAGAAGGAATTGCAAGAGATGTCTTTGTTCTGGTTAGAAAGTTTACATTTCCCGCTGATTTTATCATTGTTGATTATGAAAGCGATCCTCGTGTCCCCCTCATCTTAGGAAGACCTTTCTTACAGACCGCTCGTGCTTTGATTGACGTTTATGGAGAAGAAATGATTCTCCGTGACGGTAATGAAAGATTAACCTTAAATATGAGATATG
The DNA here is from genome assembly GCA_026074375.1 of Tanacetum coccineum. Lineage (NCBI taxonomy): Eukaryota > Viridiplantae > Streptophyta > Magnoliopsida > Asterales > Asteraceae > Tanacetum > Tanacetum coccineum. The sequence continues at coordinate 9,249 of BQNB010019601.1, read as the reverse complement.
ACACTTAAAGCTATTAACCAACTCATCAAGAATCAATCAAACATGATGGATGTCTACAACTGTTTCATATGAGAATATCGTGGGAAGATTTGTTTACAACAAATCATCTAAGTGGCAATCCCACTTCTTCTCTCACTTCTATATCCGACTTTAACCTCACCAGAGTTAATGATGATATCTTTTGATCCGGAGGGAGACTTTATTGAGAATTTGCTAATCTTGATATTAGAACCAAAGAACTACCTCCCATACATGATAATCTATTGTTTGCATTCCCACTCCGATTTCGGAACCCATGACCAAGTTTTCTTCTTCTTCCCCCACACTTACTTCCATCGAAGAAAGTGATTTAATCTGGGAAGAATTCGAAGCTTATCTCATAAGTGATTCATTTCCACTGGGAAATAGTAATCATTCATCCCCTCTCCTTCCTTTTCATAATTTTTTAAGTGGCAGTACCACTTCTTCTTCACATAGTCTCCCGATTTCTGAGATTAGCGACTATTTTCTTAAAGAATTCGCTGATGAACTCGCTCACATCACATTTCTACCGGAAATGATGATCTTCCCTTTGATGCCGAATCCGATCTTCGAGAAATAGAGTATTTGCTTAACCATGATCCTATCAAGGAAATGGATTCTATTCTCGAAGATTCGGTTGATAAAAATTCTCCTGATGACAATCTTGTTGATACCATTTCTGAGATGTCATCGTATGAACTGCTCTTGATTACATCATTCCCCACATTATGGGATGATTTTGATGATGTACTTTTGATCTTGAGACCGTAATGATTGATACTTTATGATGATCCGTTTGACTCCAAAGAAGAAGCAAATCAAAGAGTCCAAAACTCTTGATAGATGAGCTTGATCACTCCCTAAGCTTGTTGGTTTTGATAATTTTGTCATTTTTGTTATTTGCATTATTGCTTATTGTTTGTTTTTCATGCTTTATTTCTGTTTGCATATTGCTCATTAGACTATAGCCCCGAGACATAAGATTAGCTGTTAGTGCTTATTTTGGTTTCCCCCTAGCTTATTTTGTCCATATTAGGCCCAACAGTTGCTTTTTTTTTTATAGCTTTAGTTAAAAAAAGTTGGAATGGTTTTTTTTGTTTTGCTTATTTAATTGCTTATTTTTCAGTTTTATAAAAAGTTCACTTTTTAAAAGTTTAATATTTTTACTTGTTTTATAATTTTGCAAAAAGAAAAAAAAATGTTTTTGAAAAAAGGTGAGGCATGGGATTCTCGACCCATGGCCTTCCTTTATAGCACCCAGTGGTCTCACCTTGCTATACACACTAACCACGACACCAGATAGGGCCCATGATGGTTATGTGGTTCCACCTCTTTTAATTTTTATAGTCATTTGACCCTTTTGTATCAGGGACCTTTAGGAGCTTATTTTTAGCTTATTTTTAAGCAGTTTTTCACATCTTTTATTTTTCTTGTATTCAGCCCACTTTTAGCTACTTTTCCCTATATTTTTAGATTTTTCCCATTTTGTTTACTATTCTTAATCATTTAATTTCTTTAAAACAGTTTTTAAATCATAATAAATAAAATAAAAATAAAAAAATTATAATTTTTTTATAAAATTTTCTTTTATTATTTAGCACTTAGGAAAATTAATTTTGCATCCGTAGGGTTTAAATTTCAAATTTTTGTTTTTTTTAAAAGAACGAGATTTGATCCCATTCTCGTTTTATAGGTTTATCGCTTTTTGCTTCGTTTTTTGAGGTTTACCGTATTGTTTTTTGCTTTGTTGAATAGTAGAACTTGTATATCCCAAATCCAAAACCATTGAACATTCAACGCAGAGCGTGGGGATCACTCTAACGTTTCTCGATTTTTCAATTCGCACCTCGTTGGGGGAGAACGACCCGGCGGGGGATTTTTGATATTTGCTTTGGTCAAAAGCAATGATTTGAATATCTTGGAATTCTTACTATTTTATAAGTGAATTTAATCTTGAAATTATCCTTATATATTTTATTTATTTATTCTAATTTATATATAAAAAAGGCAAGTTTTATAGCGTTATCATTTAAATATTCAGTAATTGTAGCAGGTGGTAGGGGGGATGGATATCTCTTTTCTACCAGCATGTGAATGTGCATATGTTGCATCCTTAAGGAATGAACTCTATAGGAGTCATATAGTTTATAATCTAACACTCTGTAATCCTGTTGATTCCTCTAGAGTCTGTCTTTAACATGTAGTTCAAACATTGTCTTTAAATCTCCCCATAAAATCAAATCTAAGTCCTTCACTGGTCTTGTTGATCCATATTTAGCTTTTACCAATTTCCACAGAGTTTCAGAATCTTCCCTGTCAAAGCTTTTGAGCATATGACTATAACCTAAGTACATCTTTGAACTTCCATCAGCTTTGATGATCTAGTAATAGTTTTTCTTTCCTTCTTTATAAATCTTCCAGTCAACAATGGTTGGAGGCTTAGTAGCCAAATGAATAGTATCAATTGCTACTTTCTGTTCATCAGGAATAATTTCCATGATCTCTTTAATCTTAGTTGCTTCTTGATCATCATCCACTTCAGTTGTTTCTTGAACATCATCCACCTTTTGCTTTTTAGTGACCTCTTGTTATAGCTCATCTCCTGCTCTCTTTGAACTACCTTCCACCAAGTCTATTCTATAATCTACAAACATGTTCATCCTTTTGAAAGCTTTGTCAAAAAATTCTTTGTAGATCAGTCCTTTAGATTTCAAGTCTTTGTGCTTCCAACCTTCCATGTTCTTAAGGTAGGTAATCATGGTCTTGTTCCTCTTTCTTCTGTCTTTTAGTTGCAACGTACTTTCTTCTTTGCTTAGGAGTTCTTTAAACAATGTGGCTTTTGGTTAAGTTGTGATCTGCTTTTGTTCTTTTAGCTTGCAGACTTTGAGCTAACTGGTAAATCAGCCTCAACCTTAGCATGAATATCATTCCCATCTTCAGTCAAGGCTACATTGGCTTTATCTTTCTCCCTTTACATGTCTCTTCCTCTCAATCAAATCGAGCTTGTAACCGTGATAAGCTTTTGTTCATCAAACTGATTTGATCTTTATTCTTCAAAGGCCTCTTAGGTTCTACCATAATTCCTTTGCCTTTGTCCTGAACTTTTACCTGTGATGGTTGTGAGGAAATTGTTGATTGTTGTTGTAGATGTACCAGCCAGGGTGGTAATGACAATTTCTTTCCTTGGAGTTGAAATTGTAGTAGTTGTTGTAGTTGTAGCAGCACTATTCTTTGTACTGGCAGCAATAACTGGTACACTTGGCTCTTCTACAACATTGGCTTTTACCTTAGGTTTTACACTTTTCAAGGTTAAAAGCAGCATGTGCTTAAGCTCCTCAAAGTAACTTCATAACAGTCAAATTCACATTCGTAGTAGTAAACTTTTGTTTTGCTAACACCTTTATCACCAGTGTTAAAAAGTATTCACATCAAACACATTATCAGCATCATCTTGATCATTAAACCAGGGTAATGTCTCATCCGCTCAATAGCTTTATCTCCCTTAGTTTGGAGGCATCCTCACCCTAAGTTTTCTTTCATTCTAGAGGGATTCTACCCTAGATGTAAGACTAAACTTGTATAACCTTTTCAGCCCATGAGTTCTTGACCTCTTTTTCTGTTCAAGTTTCTTGACCCTCCTCTTCAAGCTAACAATCACATTCGCCTTGGGTGGTCTTTGTCCTTTTTTCCAAATCAAGAACTTCTTGGTTGTAATTGGCTACTAATTCATCAATTCATTAAGTTTCAGACTATCCTTCACCACTTCGAATAAGTTTGTGATACCTTTGTGAGCGTGGATCATTGGTGGAATGTTTTAGATACTTTTCGCAAACTAGTATTGAGCAATAGTATCCCTATGGTTTCTTGGCGCCTGGTACACACCTAAAGGAGTTCCTAGGGAAACTAGATTCATTAGGTGTTGCCTTGATTGGGTCTAGCAATGTTACATATCTGCTCATGCTTCTAAGCTAGAAGCAGTAGTGGCAAACCCTTACCAAACTGTCATCCAACTCCTTATAGGAGCTCCTCATCTGTACAGTACAATAGGACACTCGTCTAAGGTATCGAGGGTCCTTTCTCTTTGGCTTCTTAGTTGTTTTGTTTCTTTTGAGGTTTGATGATGTTGATGGTTGAAATTAAAAGTGGGTGTGTGAATGGGAATCTAGTGGGATTTTGCTAAACCTTCACAATTTTTCTACTTGATCTTGTACCACCATTTTTTGGAATAATGATGTTTCCCTTCCAGAATACCTTTTCCTACCCATTTTCATTCCTAAATATCTTCTTAATGTGAGACGGGTTGCAAATATATTTGTTGTGAGTAGGCATCCCTTTTTCCAAGTTTGTTTATCCAAAACAAGAGACAGTGACTAGTCTAAACCTTTGATACATTAAAATTTTTGCCCACATTATCCAAGTTCTTCACCATACTTTCAAAAATGTATTTTGAAAAGTTAAACTTCTGGTTTGTAGCTAAACAGATAATTGCAGAATCCATAGTGGCTATAAACTAATTCCATGTGATAGTTTAGAATCTTGGCATTGTAAAATAGTAGATCAAAAATTTCCAGTGTGGGGGGAAAAGAAATGCCTTATTGAAAGTAAGCTTTTGTGAAATTTTCTCATTACCCATAAGTGTAAGATATGTTCAAAGATGGTAGTTTTAGGTAGACAATCAACACTTCTGCATCTTCTAGTTTGAGATCTCTCTATACGTTGTGTCAGTTACGATTTATCTTTCTTTCATCCACTAGGGCTTGCAACTATACTTCCCCATTGACAAGTTTGGCTTTGATAGTAGACCAGAATTGTTCTATGCATGAAATGTATATAGTGGGATTGATCGTTAGTGCATATCTTATAGGATTTGCATTCATAAAATCCACTATCTGCTCAAACCCTCCACTTTCTACGTATTTAGACAAAATGCGACCAAATTGTGAGTATCTGCAAACTTTAGATCCGCCATTTGTGTTGGGTTTTGATGATGAATGATAAAATTGAGTTAGGGTTGTGGAGTAGAGGGTATATGTGTAAATGAAATCGAAATTAAATGCGTGTGATGTAACCTTAATCTGAAGTATTTATGAAAATACCCTAACAGCATTAACTTTCGCCAACCCAACAGTAGTAAGTTATGCATATCAGCATTAATTTTCTCCAGGGTAGTAAGTTTATGGCCTTTAAGCAGCAGTAACTTTCCCAGCAAGATGTAGAGTTTATGTCTAACCGCATTAACTTTTACCAGTAGTAATTAAGTTTATGCCTCAGCCAGGCAGCATTAACTTTTGAGTCTCCAGCATTAACTCTCTAATTTCATTCCAACACTCTGGTTTGTTTTTAATATATGCAACTCTCCTTTTGTTTTTCAACTCACCGCTTCTCTCAATTCTTTTACTCACCAAATCACTCTATCTGTTTTTATTCCACACGGCTCTCTTTCTGTTTTTATTCTCACCAATTCTCTCAATTCTTTTTCTCACCAAAACTCTCTGTCTATTTTCTCTAATAACCAGTTTTTCCATCATCAATCTAACACTTTTCTTTGCTTTTTCTTTTCCTGTGATTTTCCCTCCTTTGGGGTTCCCTTCAAAAGCAACATATCCTCCATATATCTTATTTGATAGTCAGTAATGATAGGACTTGTTCCTAATAGCGGTGCCTTGAGCATCCACTATCAATCACTCCTTGATCCTATAAATCTATTTGTGGATTGCCCTGCACATTAGATAAGAAAATCAGTTTCTTTTGGGGACCCAAGCCATCACTGACTTAGATCTGCCTTGTGCATCAATATAATCAAACTTCTTTAGGGTGATTGATGCACTGTTATGTTTAGAAACATGGTCTAAAACTTTAGTCTTTGGTTTCCAAACCCAACAAGCTGAGGCCTTAACAATATTAACATTATTTCTTAAAACAGCATTATACTACCTAGCTTGCCTCGCAGTATTAACATTTTTACTCCCCTAAACAGTATTAACCTTGATTAATATTACTGCTTTTGTAAATGCGGTTGTTATTATTTAATGGACTCTTAAACAGTTGAATGTGTTGTTTTAGTAAGATATGGCATTGGTCTAGCAGCATTCATTGTTGTTTTTGAGTGAGCAACATTAACTTGTCTAGCAGTATTAACCAATACTGCTGTTTTTGAAATATTTTGTCTAGCAGTATTAATTGATACTAAGCCAGACTTCATTAGTACTGCTCTTGGAACCATGTTCTTTTTAGCACAGGGGTGAGTCTTTTTAGCAAAGTTTTGATGATTCACCCTTTGAGCATTGTTCCAAATAGGTTTTACCATCCTTTGATTTTGAAACTATTTTTGATGGTAAATGCAATCAACTTGCAAATGATCAAAGCTTCCACACACATAAACATGCCTTAATAAAAACATCTCAAAATTGCTTTGAGTCTTTGAGGACATTATATTATTCCAATTTATTTTTGATTGCCTCTTGGATGTGAGTGTTTTGCTTATGTTTCTAGCTTGTTAACAGTTTTTCTAGCAAGCTTTCTCTTGTTGCTTAGTTGAAAAAACTATATTTAGAATACTAGGCTTAACTCTTTTCTTCTCAGTTATAGGTGAGACCATTTCTTCCTCGCATATCTGACACTCATTCTTTCAATAATTGGTATTAAAAATGATGACTAATTTATTTAATATTTTTATTAAATAAATACTGATAATTAAAAACAAATTTAATTGTTTTTGTGTGTGTCCGCGTTGTATACTGTTCGAATAATGTTTGCGGTGATGTTTTAGCCCTTTTCGGCTTATTTCCAAGTCTCGGGCAAAACTAAAAAGTTGTCAGGAATGTCATTCCACGTCAAATTGCTTTAGAGTCCGAGTCGTGAAAACGTGATTTAGATGATCGTTCTTATAAGTCAAGCCAGACCCTAAAAGTCAAAGATTGAAATCGTCATTCTAAATTCAAAAATTCTCGGATGTTACATTATGATTATTTTTACGGTAACTAAGATTGCCGAATGGACTTATCGAGATATATATATATATAATTATTTATTATAAATATTTACTTATATTACTTAGCTATTTTCTTTAAATAGTATAAGTATGCTTGTCTTATAACCTAGAACCATTAACTCAGATTTCTTTAAATCTTTTAATAGTTGGTCATTTTGAGATTTAAGAAGTTCAACAGTTTCCAAACAAGATTTTGAACAAATAGAATCATTGGATACCTCTGAATCAGGACTTGAAGATGAGAAAACCAAGTGCATAATTAGGCCCTTCCTCTGCCTGATCACTCCAGTCATATCCACCAAGACTATCACATGACACCATAGCTGTGGAAGTAGATGTTTCCATAGGCACACTCCTTCTTGAGCTTTCCTTTTTCTTATTGTCTTGATTTTTTGGAGCTCTGCACTCCCTAGAAAATTGTCCCCTCTTGTGGCAGTTGTAGCACTCCACTTTGGACTTATCAAAACCAATAGTCTCATTTCCATTAATAGTAAGCTTCCTTCGTGTATTCTTCAAAAACCTTCTTGCCCTCATAGTCAACATGGCCATTTTCCATCTCAAATCCATCTCTTCAATGTCATCTGGATGGATTTGTTGCAGGTCCTCATGTACAAGTTGAGGACTATTTAGTTGACTAGCAAAGAATGCACAAATAACAGCATCACTCAAGTTATCAATATTTGTAGAGTTATCAGCATTAACTTGAGTGCTAGCAGTAGAAATTCCATGAGCAGTATTAACTACTTCATTAGTGCTGCTAGTGTTGTTATTTGAAGAGGACACAAAAGCCATGTTATATGTGCTTGAACTTGAGCTAGACATCCCTTTAACTTCTGGTTCATACACCTTGAGGTTGTTGTAGAGATCATCCATGCTCATTATATCCAAATCAGCTTTATTCCTCCACACAACAGCATGTGTGCTCCACTCAGGTGACAAACTTCTTAATAACTTTTGATTAACATCTTCTTGTGAAAGCTTTTCATCCAAAAGCTCCAACTGACTCAAAAGATTTTGAAGCCTATCAAAAGTTTTATCAAGCATCTCTGAGCTTGGAGCAGTAAAGTTTTCATATTGCTGCTTTAAGAGATTCTTTTGAGTCTTTCTTGTAGCTGCATTCCTACCAAATCTCTTTTCAACAGCTTCCAGCAACTTCTTAGCATCATTTATAGAGTTATACTTTAACTGATGTTCATTAGAAATGCCCATCATTAAAGTAATTCTAGCTTTCACCTCTAATCTTCTCTGAGCCTTTTCATCAGCAGTTGTAATAGGCATCTTTGTCATAACTCCTTCCATAATTTTTGTTTTTGGCAAGGTTGCACCATTCTATATGACTTCCCACAGTGCATAGTCTATCATCTGGATATATTATTCAATCTTCATCCTTCATATCTCATACTCACTAGGTTTGAGCATGGGAACTTTGGATGCAGCCACCATCTGTGCACAATCTTGATCCATATCTTTTAGTAAAAATGGGTTCTGCTTATTCATAGCTTCTCAACATGCTCTGATACCACTTGTTGATCCCACTTTAATAGATCGAATTCCTTAAGCTTGTTTAAGGTTTAGTTATATTAGATAAATCTAACACAACTATAGTAGAAATTGTGTTTGAATGTATTAAAGATTATGCGGAATCTAATTTTTAATATTAAAAAGAATTATCAATGAAACAGTAATTCAATGAACATATAATTCAACAAATAAGCTCCAATATTATTAATGATAATAATACGAATACTCTCAAAGTATTAGGGTTACAAAGACCTTGAAGCTATGAATTATACATCTAGTTGTATATGAAACACTATGCCCTAGGACCTCCTTTTATACACCAAGGAGTCCTAGTCGGCTTACAATACTTTCCTCTTAGTCGGCTTACAATATTTTCCTAAGTATCTAAAATCTTTTCTATAAACAATTAATACATATCATATAAGCAGTACTAACTAGCAGTATTAACTTGATATTCACTAGCAGTAGTAACTTTAAACATATTTTTACTAGCAACATTAACTTCAGCTGAGCAAACTTAACTTTGTACTAGCCGTAGTAACTACTTAGCATATTTTCTTTGAAGTTCATCAGCAGCACTAATATTTACTAGCAGTACTAACTATGTACTAGCAGTAGTAAACACTTAGCATATTTTATGTTGGAAACACGAAAAGTGTCGGTCACTTCCAAAGTTGTAATAGTCTTAGCTCGTAGTTAGTATAAGGATTAGATTA